>WNWK01004459.1:20000-139994 GCA_009830355.1 Cherax destructor | reverse complement strand
TAAATCCCCCTTTCCCCTTTGGATACATCATTCCCCCAGCACTGGGCAGATAGGGGATTATCCATTACCTGCAGTGTTGCCCCGGGCAAAAATTCTTCCACCCACCCCAGGAAAGAAAACCCTCTGTCTCCTACCCCTTTTGTAAAACAGAAGGCCCTACCCATATATCTATCTATCCCAAAAAGAATTTTTTTACCCTTCAAAGTTCGTGAGTTCCCAGTAGTCGACTCACATTCGTCTGGTACCCAAAAAGGAGTTCGAAGTTTCCACGGGCCCCTTTCTTCTTCGTCGTTACTCCCTCTCCATTCGTCTTCTTGATTTTCCCTTCGTCCCATGCTGTCCGGCCACTGCCCAGGCCCCCTTCTTGACCTGAGGACTCACAACGGAGGACTACAAAATCCTTTTGTTTCCTCCGTCAATCCCCGTATCTAAAACCGCCCCCCCAACCTCCTTGGCTGGAAAAGTTTTTCAATGGGGGGCATCGATTCAGCCCCGGGGTACACTAGACACGTTTCACTGAGCAAAGAACAGGTCACCACTGAGCAAAGAACAAAGAACCGACAAGTTATAAAAACACATATGCAACATTTGGGTATCTTTATTGGGGAAAATGTGTTAGTCCATCAATCTTTAGAAATGGCGAAACGTTTCCTCAAAAAACTCCCAATCCCTTGTCAAACTAATCAGGCGAATTTTAAACAGTATCAACTTTTTTTACAGACGATTCCGTGTGTGGAGAGTGGCATCCAGTGGGGAAAAAGAAACACCCAAGCTGATTAACCAAGTCTTCAGGGGCCACAAAAAAATAAGAACATGGCAGTATGCTTAGACCCTCAAAGCAAGAGGTCCCACCACCACTCGTTTTTTTAGAATAAAAACCTGTTGGTTTGTTTGTATAAAAGTAAATATATATGTACTACTTTAAATATTTTATACTATCGGAAACTTGTGGGTATACAAAAACACATGAAAACGCAGTATACCACAGGGGGGAAGGCTTTGGTGATACAAGTATACATGGGGTTTTATATCTTTTGAAGGGTTTTTGAGTTTCCCCCTTCTCAGCCCGGCCCCGGGGAGGGGCCCCGTCAACCAGGCTGTCACTGCTGGCGGCCCGCTAGCTCACACATCCATCAGAACCTGGTTGACGTGGCATATCAATCCAGCGGTGCCGTAGGCACAACATTTTAAAAATCCGTGGTCCACCACATTTCAACCCGCTACCAGCAGGTATAAGAAATACTGACCTGAAGAATGACCTGAGAGCTTCTATCGCCAACAACCTGACTGATGGGTCTTTCAGTGAAGAGACCTGGTCTGTGACCGGGCGGCGGAGGGGGGGCGAGGACCCCCGTAATCAACTACAGGTATAACAAGAAGTAGATTAGAGTAAAGGGAGTGACTGGTAAGGCTTCACCTAAAAACGAAGTATTGATCGGAACATGAGAATGGTGAGGCAGGGGGGATCGCTGAAACAACGTAATGAGTCCCGGAAACGACTACGCCATCTGTGGTCAATAATTACTACTAAACCTGCGATGGAGGTAATTATTTCGAGTTGAACAAGGCAGTTTAGCCTCAGTAAGAGCAACTTACGACGCACCATGAACACGTCAAGAAAATACAGCTGGAGTCAAGTCTATTGTAAAGACAATAAAAGTAGGCGCCCAAATTATGGCAATATTAACAATAAAGTGATAACTGGGAGATATAATACCACACTATGGTGAAGAGATAACTGGGAGATATAATCCCACACTGGTAAAGAGAGAGCTGATGGGAGATATAATCCCACACTGACACTGGTAGAGATAACTGGGAGATATAATCCCACACTGGTAAAGAGAGAGCTGATGGGAGATATAATCCCACACTGACACTGGTAGAGATAACTGGGAGATATAATACCACACTGTGGTAGAGAGAGAACTGATGGAGATATAATCCCACACTGTGGTAAAGAGATAACTGGGAGATATAATCCCACACTCTTGGTGAAGAGAAGCTTCTGAACTCGTTCACAGAGAACCACTGTTAGTCAAGAGAATGTTGCTCTTCCTTCCCCCACTGAACGTTACCCCTCACCCAGGCAACGTTCCCTTCCCATCACCCAGATAAACTTCCCTCCTCACCGCAACACTAACAAAAACATTTTTTTGTCGAAAATTTCAGCAAGACCAAGACTACCAACCTCAAAGCCATTGGAAAAACTGCGATATCTCTCAAACACACACACACACGCGTGCAGGATCTACATAGCTTTAAGATGAGGTATGATAAGGCTCTTGGAGCAGGAAGAGAGGACCTAGTAGCGATCAGCGAAGAGGCGGGGCCAGGAGCTGTGAATGGACCCCTGCAACCACAAATAGGTAAGTACATACCGGCACCACTTTACACATCTCACCACACACTTAAAACAGGCCAAGTGTCTATCGACAAGTGCCTTTGACAACTAGTAACTACACACGTGAGGGATATGATTCTGACATACAAAATACTCTTTAAGAGGACTAGCGTGGATAGGGACAGATTGTTTGAGATGCAAGGAGAAGGAGTCGGAGGACACAGATATCTGTTAACATAGTGGTTCTGGAAATTATCTTCCCCACGACCCGGTCTCAGACCAGACCTCCTGGGTTGGAAAGGAAAAATATTACTAAATTACAAAGTATTAACAAGCACACGCGAAAGTAAGAGTGTATAAAGAAGTTTTGTAAAATGTGCCAGTCATTGTTTACCAGAAAACAAAAGATGAGCAGTCCTGCCAAAGGCAAAAAAAAAAATAAACAGATTTCTATTATACGGAAATGAGAGGAGGGCAGCACCTCCCTGGGTTGTTTGCTCTCTACCAACCTAATGCTGAAACGATAATACTTACATCTTGGGCTGGTGAACAAACACTAACCACAGCTTCAAGAATAGGTATCATCGGGTCCTGGAGACCGGGAATCAATGAAAGAATACAACAGGGGTTATGACTCGACCCCTACACCCACAACTGAACGAGTACAGCAACAGACGGAAGGAGCATTTATTTAATGCCTCGTCTCACCGCCATGTGGCAGAGGCATAACAAAATTTCATTGCTACTTAACATTCCGGAGAGCGGCGAGCAACGGCGCTCCGTAACTGTAAAGGAAACACCCTTAGATAAGGAGCAAGAGCACACCTATGGAGTTTCACTCGGCCTCACAGGCGTTTTAGGTGCCGCAGAACCAGAAAGAAAGGCGATTGGATCCCTTATTACGGCGTCAAAGGGAGGCACCAAATTGTATTTCGACTCTATTCTGTGAAACTGGAAACTACGTCAGAGTAAAGGTCTCTCTCTCTCTTTCTCTCTCTCTCTCTCTGTCTCTCTCTTTCTCTCTCTCTCTGTCTCTCTCTCATGTAGCTAACATTCATGTTTTCTAGTAACACCATCTCATTAATTCATGTATGTATGAATGCATGTATGTATAAATGCACGTATACATGTACGTACATGTACACATACTACGTATGCACCCATTTGTAATTACATATACATACGAAAATATATTAATAATGCATGCATACATATATGTATATAAATACGTATTCAAAAACAATATCTCTCTCTCTCCCTCCTCCCTCGTCCCCCCCTCTCTCTCTATCACTCTCTCTCTCTCCAAGCCAATACTTTCAGAAAGAATTTATTCAACTCTCACCTGAAACAGAACGTTATAAAATCATTCTAGAACGCACATATTGATAGCGTTACCGCGTGAAAATTCACAACAAGCCTGGGAGCCCCCCACAGCTCTCACCTGAGTGGCTGCGAGCGTCATCCAGCAGGGAACAAGCAGCGTCATCCAGCAGGGAACAAGCAGCGTCATCCAGCAGGGAACAAGCAGCGTCATCCAGCAGGGAACAGCAGCGTCATCCAGCAGGGAACAAGCAGCGTCATCCAGCAGGGAACAAGCAGCGTCATCCAGCAGGGAACAAGCAGCGTCATCCAGCAGGGAACAAGCAGCGTCATCCAGCAGGGAACAAGCAGCGTCATCCAGCAGGGAACAAGCAGCGTCATCCAGCAGGAACAACAGCGTCATCAGCAGGAACAAGCAGCGTCATCCAGCAGGAACAAGCAGCGTCATCCAGCAGGGAACAAGCAGCGTCATCCAGCAGGGAACAAGCAGCGTCATCCAGCAGGGAACAAGCAGCGTCATCCAGCAGGAAACAAGCAGAGTCACCCAGCAGATAACACAATCATGGTCACACCAACTGAACTGTATCAACACAATCAGTCTGTAATGGTTATGTGGGGGCAGCGGGTCGCCAGCAGCAACAGCCTGGTTGACCAGGCAAGACCCCAGACAAGCATCGTCCAGGGCCGGACTATCACAGGTATATCACAAGAACTTCACCGAGGACCCGGCAGGCACCCCGGTTTATTAATGCCAAGAAACAATGTAATAACGTGGACAGTTACAGTGTGATGCACCGTCAGCACAGGCGAGGCCAGGAGTTATAAATCGACCCCTGCAACCACATATAGGTGAGTACAGGGAGGGGCAGGATTCACTAGGAGCATGAAGACATGAATAAGGAGCACAGAGAGGGGCAGGATACACTAGGAGCATGAGTACATGAATAAGGAGCACAGAGATCCACAACCACCAGACTTACCAGTGTTGTGACTGAAACAGGTGTCCAACGTCACTGTGGTTGGTGTAATCGTATAAATTGTATAAACCACAGCACACAGTGTACATCATCTGGTTGACATCTATGTGCACCACCACATTATGGTTGACATATGCATACCTGGAGGGTGTTCCGGGGGTCAACGTCCCCGCGACCATAACCATGCCTCGCGGTGGATCAGGCCCTGAACAACCAGGTTGGTACTGCTGGCTGCACGCAAATTCATCAGACTCGGGTTGAAGCAATAATGCTGTAGTTGACGTACGTACATCCGGAGCAACGAGGCTGGTTGAGTGGTGGTGGGGGTGGTCGGTACTTAGGTAGTTAAGTTGGTGGTTGACCACTGTAACTTCGCCCAGGGGATTAACTGTTCCACCAGCAGCATCGTAACTACCTACTTAAGTCCTCCCCTGCCCCTGCTACCATCCCTGGGGAGTCGTCCTCATGATGATGGGGGAGGGGAAGGGGAGAGGCAGGGAGGGGGATGGAGGCAGGAGGAGGAGGGCTAAGACCAGGGGACAAAAAAGCGCAAAACCCGTATGTCACACGTCGAAGCCAAGAGCTGCAACAAATTTCCTTAAAAATGCCAACTTCACGACTGGAAGATAAATATGAAGGATACGACGAGTTAAATTATACCCGGCACCTGAGTGACACACCTGAGTGGCAGCTGAGTTACACCTGAGTGACGCACCTGAGTGACACCTGAGTTACACCTGAGTGACGCACCTGAGTTACACCTGAGTGACGCACCTGAGTTACCACACTGAGTAGAGTACGCACCTGAGTTACACGGTACACCTGAGCCTGGGACGCACCTGAGTTACACCTGAGTGAAGCACCTGAGTGACACACCTGAGTTACACCTGAGTGACGCACCTGAGTGACGCACCTGAGTTACACCTTAGTGACGCACTTGAGTTACACCTGAGTTACACCTGAGTGACGCACCTGAGTTACACCTGAGTGACGCACCTGAGTTACACCTGAGTGACGCACCTGAGTTACACCTGAGTGACGCACCTGAGTTACACCTGAGTTACGCACCTGAGTTACACCTGAGTGACGCACCTGAGTTACACCTGAGTGACACGCCTGAGTTCTGCCGAGGAAAGATGTACGTCTTGTACGTCAATACTTGTTAAGACGTTAAAATGCCATGATGTGTTAAGACGTAGAGCAGAAAGCTTCTCGTGACGCAACTCCTGCGTCAGCTGATGCTCCCTGAGTACAGTGATGCCTCGCATATCCGGCCTGCCATTATTCGAACCTCGCCAATATCCGAACAGGCCCTGGAAAAGGGGCAAAAATCTAAAATTATTACCGAAATATCCGAACAGCCGTTCGAATGTTTTCTGCCGCCTCAAAAACTGGAAAAAGCGCCGAAACAAAAGTGATGGGGAAGCCACAGAGCTTGGAACTGGATCAGTGCGTAATGAAGTGGTACCTACAGCAACGTGGTAGTGGTATGATGGTTCGTGGCGCCCAACTTAAAATGGCTGCAGAAATCCGGGAGGCTGTTATTCGAGCCCAGAATGTCTGGTCCCATTTCCACACGACGTTGGACTCAATTTTCAAACCTACAGCGCCGTCGCCGATGGCGATATGACGGTACGGATGCGCATTTTTCCCCCCCTCGCGTATCCGGAAACTCCATGTTTCCGATTCGGTGTCGGCCCATATAGTTCGGATATGAGAGGTATCACTGTACTTCCTAGCTGCGATGACGGGACGGAGGACCGAGTCTCCACTGCTTGTGTAAATAACACATAAATTTAACGCTCTCTACTATAGGTACGATTAAGCAACTAACCGGAAAGGATAAAACAGCAAATGGTGAATGAGACAATCAGATTTGATCCGAGGAAGGGGAGGATAGAGAAGAGTACTTACCTGTGCAGTATGTATTACTGTACATACTGCCTGCTGGTCCTGGCTCTCCCACCCACAACAACGACACTCCCTCACCTGTAACCAGAAAATAATTAATATTACTCCTTGTAAAACTCATTTACAATTAAGTACTTTCTAAAATTTTATCTTATACGTTTAAAGATATTTTTTTTTCATTTATGTTAATGTAAAAATTAATAATTTTGTACCAAAAGAACCTTAGGAAACTTACCTAACCTTATTATAACAAGCGCAATTTCATTTAGCCTAATCAAACTAAATATATTTTACATAAGTTTACAATGATTTAATAATAAAGAAACACAATGAAATATACATTTTTTGGGTTAGGTTCAGAATGATTTTTGCGAAATTATTGAATATAAAATTTTTCGCTCGTCTTATTCGGCAACAAGAGCGTTGATATTGAAGCCAAAATCGCAAGTTTTACCTATTCGGCATATATATATATATATATCTCCATGGGGAAGTGGAATAGAATTCTTCCTCCGTAAGCCATGCGTGTCGTAAGAGGCGACTAAAATGCCGGGAGTAAGGGGCTAGTAACCCCTTCTCCTGTATATATTACTAAATGTAAAAGGAGAAACTTTCGTTTTTTCTTTTGGGCCACCCTGCCTCAGTGGGAAACGGCCGACGTGTTGACAGAAAGAAGATATATATATATATATATATATATATATATATATATATATATATATATATATATATATATATATATATATATATATAATATATATATATGCCGTGTGTGTGTGTGTGTGTGTGTGTGTGAACAAAACAACCACTGTGAACTTCCAGGCGGTTTTGTGATTTCTCACATTATCCAGGACCTGTAAAAATAATAGAAAAGCAGAAGGCTTATAAGGCTGAGATATCACCTCACACATGACTTTACACCAGTTAAGAACGACCTTCACATATTTATTTGGTGGTACACAGGTAGCACAGCAGACTGCACAAAAACCTGTACAACTGCACAAGAACCTGTACAACAGAATGCACAAGAGCCTGTACAACAGACTGTACAAGAGCCTGTACAACAGATTGTACAAGAGCCTGTACAACAGACTGTACAAGAGCCTGTACAACAGACTGTACAAGAGCCTGTACAACAGACTGTACAAGAGCCTGTACAACAGACTGTACAAGAGCCTGTACAAACAGACCCGTACAAAGAGCCTGTACAACAGACTGTACAAGAGCCTGTACAACAGACTGTACCTGTACAACATACTGTACAAGAGCCTGTACAACAGACTGTACAAGAGCCTGTACAACAGACTGTACAAGAGCCTGTACAACAGACTGTACAAGAGCCTGTACAACAGACTGTACAAGAGCCTGTACAACAAACTGTACAAGAACCTGTACAACAGACTGTACAAGAGCCTGTACAACAGACTAAACAAGAACCTGTACAACAGACTGTACAAGAACCTGTACAATACTGTACAAGAACCTGTACAAGAGACTGTACAAGAGCCTGTACAAGAGAATGTACAAGAGCCTGTACAACAGACTGTACAAGAGCCTGTACAACAGACTGTACAAGAGCCTGTACAACAGACTGTACAAGAGCCTGTACAACAGACTGTACAAGAGCCTGTACAACAGACTGTACGAGAGCCTGTACAACAGACTGTACGAGAGCCTGTACAACAGTGTACAAGAGGCTGTACAACAACTTTACAAGAACCTGTACAACACTGTACAAGAACCTGTACAACAGACTGTACAAGAACCTGTACAACAGACTGTACAAACTTCTCAACAAGAGCTTGCTCCAGCACTTGTGTATATTTCAACCGCCCCTCGCCATCCGTCTCCAATTACTAGATTCCTGTGTTGGAAGTCTCAAAACTTGCCTCTCTTCCAAAGATCCATACGTTCCAATTCTCTGAGTCGAGCGTATAACAATACATCCAGACGGAAGGAGCAGCCGGGTATCGGAGCGTAGGAGCCGTGTGTGCTGATTACTGTCTAGCTAGCCATTAAATTGGAGGGATAATGAGAACAACAAACACTAAAATTACCACAATTATCAACTCCACGTAAGGAAGCCATTCATCCGGCTAAGGTCAAACACAGCTCACGGCAACACCATACACTACGAATACAAGCGTATACTCGTGTACACCCAAAGAAGTATGTACACTGAGTCTAATACCTATTTTTAGTTATTAAAGTACTATTGACTGGTGGTGTGTTAGTGACATGCAGCTTTGATGATTCTCGTGTACTCAATAAACTTTTAAACCCAATCAACCATAGAGTTGTTAAAAATAAACCCCCGCCACAGACGGAGAGCTGGATACGCACGGGCGCACATGTGCGTGCACGGTCGCATATTTGCATGTATGAGCGTGCATTTGCACGCGCACTCTCGGGACAACGACCAAGCATTGAAAAACTTTATATATGGTCCAATTATACACAAAGGAAAACAGGGGAGGAAGCACTGAACTAGAAACCAGCCTCGCTGACAAACATACTGGCTAGAGTAACAAGAACCATGAGAAAAATATGAGGTATTTGGAGCTGCTGTCTTCTTCCTGCTTAAACTTGATTACCTTTGAAACCACGGTACGGGTGGAGTTAGAATACATGGTGAGTCGTAAAACTCTCAGGCACTGGCACTCTAAGCCAGTGAGCCAGTTGGGTACAATAAGATTCATCCAAATATATGTATACACCATATTGAGGTTAGCATGGGCCACCACTGTGACCACAAATGCAAGTTTTTTACAAATGAATCTCTGGCCAGCGTGGCCGGCGAGAGGTGAAAGACCTCTAGCTTGCCTTGAGGGGAGGGAGAGGGAGGCCCGTTAATACACAGTAGTATTCCAGTGTAGAGAGCAAGTTGAAGAGTATCATTTTTTGGCTCAGCATCTCATCTTAAAAGTTCTAGTTATCCAGTCTATCATTTTCCCTGCCGTAGCAATATCAACATTGTTGTGATCCTTGGATGTGAGACATCCTGACATTATCACTCCCAAGTACCCTGTCTACCAAACACCCATTTCATCTCATGTGATAGGAAGGTGGTACCTCCTTGGGTAGTTGCTGTCTAACAACCTACTAAGTGCTCCTAAATTAGAAAGGAAATATTAGAGAAGTAATGAATAAAAAAATACTATCAAAGGACAGAGAACAGTAAAGTGCATATTGAATGTAAGTCAAAAGGCAGGTAACACCTGGGACTCATGACATTACCAGTAAATTTGTCCCCAGTTATTTGAAGCTTTATCGCTGATATCAGTAAATTGGACGTTAAAATCCCCATTTGCTGACCATTAGCTGAATCAGAGGCTTTTACGAGTAGAAAATGTCGGATATGAAAAGAATATTGAGCCATTTAAACACGGCGAGTACCCTGCCCATTTTCTTTCACCACTGGCCTTTTTTATTTTATATTGCATACATGCATGAGTCCATATTTTACTGAGCAGCTGAAAGTCAAATTATTACCACCACACTTCCTTTATTAAAGCACGGCACTACAGCAATTTTGCCCACGCTACATAAAATTAAATTTTACTCAAAAATATTACAAGAATTTGAGTACTGTTACCAAAAGACCTCTACTTTAAGGGGGAGGTTGACAAGTTCTTCAAGCCAGTTCCTGATCAGTTGGGCTGTGGTGCCTACACTGGACCGAGTGCTGCTAGCACCGACAGCCAGACTGATAAGGCCATCAACGGGGAGGCTTCTTTTAAGAGCGGGTCTAGGTGAAGAGGATTCACCGAACCTACGGCAGGTAGAAGAGATAGATAAACACATCCCACTACTCCCCATATCTTACTCAAATTTCCCAAGGGCCATTAGTACCCCTTCGACTACTGTAGGCCTAACTAGCATTCTTCCCACTATTGTGGGCCTCCCTAGCACTTTTTACTATTGTCCGCCCACTAGCACCTCCCGATCTTTGGCCCCGTAGCACCTTCCAACCCTGGGGCCCCCTAACACCCCAACTACAGTGGCCCCCTAATCTCTCCCAGACTAGGGGGTGGCCTGGTAACACACATAACACGTTTCCCATACATTAAACATGCCGTTCCATCACCACGGGGAAAGCTGACTTAATGGGGCTTATTTGACAGATGGATCAGAGGCAGGGTATAAAGAGGCGGGTGATGGATGATACCACTCACACGCCAAGCAGGCCACGGGGAAGATGGTGCTGCTCTCTACCATCTTCTACCCCCTGAAGGATGTTTTCGGGGGTCAACGCCCCCGCAGCACGGTCCCAGACCAGGTCTCCTAGTGCATCAAGGCCTGATCAACCAGGGTGTTGCTACTGTTGCACGCAATCCAACTTACGAATTCATCAGGAAGCGACCTGAGGAACTTATCAAAATCCCTGTTGAAGACAGCTAGGAGGTCTGTTGAAGACAGCTAGGGGGTCTGTTGAAGACAGCTAGGGGGTCTGTTGAAGACAGCTAGGGGGTCTGTTGAAGACAGCTGGGGGGTCTGTTGAAGACAGCTAGGGGGTCTACCTTATACCTTTGATATACCTTTGAAGAGTTTCGAGAGTATCTACTCTCTGAGCCCGGCCATGGGCCAGGCTCGTCTGGTGCTTGCCTGGTCAACCAGGCTGTTGCTGCTGGAGGCCCGCTGCTCTGTTGAAGACAGCTAGGGGGTCTGTTGAAGACAGCTAGGGGGTCTGTTGAAGACGGCTAGGGGGTCTGTTGAAGACGGCTAGGGGGTCTGTTGAAGACAGCTAGGGGGTCTGTTGAAGACAGCTAGGGGGTCTGTTGAAGACAGCTAGGGGGTCTGTTGAAGACAGCTAGGGGATCTGTTGGCAATTTCTCTTACACATTATGGGAGTCCGTTGAAAAGTCTCGGGCTTATTACACTTACCGTATTATCTCTTATTGTACTCATTGTATGTAGCCCTGATTTTCAATGAAGTATTTTGCAATTCTAGAGGGAATTGTCCTAATTCCCTCTAGAATTTTCCAGGTATAGCTTATGATGTATATACACAAATAACCCGCACATAGCATAGAGGGCTTACGACGACGTTTCGGTCCGACTTAGACCATTTACAAAGTACTGTGCCGAAACGTCGCGGTAAGCTCTCACGCCTATGTGCGGGTTATTTGTGTATTGTTCCAGTCACGGTATTGTACCTTTTGTTATTTATGATGTATCTTTTTTTCGCTTGCGTTGCAGGGAGTACACATCGAGGGACTACAAACATTCCTGGTAATTTGGGTGGTTGGCTGAAGTGATATGTGCAATGAAAGTTTTTACTTCCTCAATTTCTCCAAAACGGGGTAACTAAAATTTGTCATCAATCAACACTGTATTGTCTTCTGAGGTCCATTGGAAGACTTGATTTATATACCAGCTTGGAGATTTGGAGTGTCCTCAATGGAAGAGACTCCCATGCAATTTTTTTCGTTTAGTCTGAAAAGGTAATACGATTTATGTCCTTGTCTATGTCCAACATGAAGATGAGGAAAAGGGACAGGAGCGAGTACTAACAACACTGGAGGAAAGAAGGGTCAGAGGAGACATGATAACGACATACAAAATACTGCGGGGAATCGACAAGGTAGACAGTGACAGGATGTTCCAGAGAGGGAACACAGAAACAAGGGGACACAACTGGGAAACAGAGATGTTCACTGTGGCAGCCTCTGACCTAACTCACTGTAATATATTAGTCCGAAATATAAAAGTCTATCTGCTTACTTTTCAAGTTATTTCATTTGCACGCATTTTGCGCGCTATTACGCCATGACCCCACTTGTCAAGAGCTATCCCACTCTGCATTATACGTCGGCATTTAGTCTACCCAAAAGTATGTGGTAGTGGTGCAGTGGTTGCGAGAGACAGTAGCGATCTCTTCTTAATCCATATCCTTAACCCATACCTTTGATGAGTCTTGAGAGTCTTATTACTCTCGGAGCCCATGTTTTAAACACATGTGAATACATGTGTTTTGCAATCTTATTTAAACATACTTTCAGAAGATTTGATATTATATGCGGCGTCAGTGGTATCGGTCTATATGGTCTATAAGTTCTAGCATTTGTTGCTACCCTTCATTTTTATCCCCCCCTCATCCCTACCCTTCTATTTCCTGGAAGAATACTTCTTTCGTAAGCCTACCTCAGCAATGTTATAAATCTGGCCACAACACGTTTCTCCTTCCTCCCTTTCCTTTTCCCTCGGCCTAGTTCCCATTTCTCCTCCCACTTCCTTCCTCTCTTCCCCTCGTCTCAATTCAGCAACGATCTCATCAATTACTCTACTCTCCGATACCATCCCGGTCGGCAGAGGTGGTCCCATCCCCGGCCATCTTCAATAACCCAGTCCGACCCATGCTACAAGTCTCCATAAGGCTCAGAGTGCATACTCTCCACGAATAGCTTGTTAAGGGCCTTCATGCCCCGAGGATGAGAGAGGAGCCCAGCGCTAGAGCCAGGCTTACGGACACACTTGCAGAGAAACTCGTATTGAACTTGATAATATAGGAACACCGCCTCACTACACTGAAAGGTCACTTGGAATACTGAAGGCTATCAGCGTCACCTATAATGGGGATAAGGGAGCCCTCTATGGAGCTAGGCTCAGCCGCCCTGTTTGAGGTTCATATATATGGGAGAGGCTATTCCTGTCATAGAAGCCAGACGAGAAGGGAGAGACGAGGGAAGGGGAGGGCCATAAGATTTTGACATAGAGGTGGTGGGTTTATGCTTCCTTTGCTGATTTTCTAATGATTTCATTGTTCTTTTTTCTTTCGTTTTTTCTTTCATTATTCTTTTTTCCTTTCACATTTTGTTTATTTTCTCTACCATGTCCCCCCTATCTCTTCTGTCCTCCAGTGTCGTCAGGTCGATTTCCCTTAGCCTCTCCTCGTAGGACATACCCCTTAGCTCCGGGACTAGTCTTGTTGCAAACCTTTGCACTTTCTCTGTATGTGTGTGTGTACTCACCTATATGTGGTTGCAGAGGGTCGATTCATAGCTCCTGGCCCCACCTCTTCGTTTCGTTGAGGCCTGGTCACAGACCGGGCCGCGGGGGCGTTGACCCCCGGAACTCTCTCCAGGTAAACTCCCTACCTGCTGTGTGTGGGGGGGGAGGGGTCACTTATCTGTGGTTACATGGGTTGAGTCTTAGCTATTGATACCTGAGGAATGTGTGTAGCCAGAGTTGTGTTTACGTGGGTCGAGCTCCTGGACTACTCTCATCGGCATCACTGATTTTTGGCCTTTTAGGCCATTATCGTATCTGAGAGAGGAGGGAGGGGAGAAGGGAAGAGAGAGAGAGAGAGAGAGAGAGAGAGAGAGAGAGAGAGAGAGAGAGAGAAAGAGAAAGAGAAAGATAAAGATAAAGATAAAATAAATATATATATATATATATATATATATATATATATATATATATATATATAGAGAGAGAGAGAGAGAGAGAGAGACATAAAACGACCCATAACGCTTTAAATGTCCACCATCACATTGGAATTTCTAGCTGTGCATATTCTTCAACATCTTGTTTCCCCTGTCTTGGCAGCGTTCCTGCCTAACGTTCCATCCCTGACCATTATTCCTCTCCTCTCTCCTATCCCCACCCTCGTTTCCATCCTTAACTAGAGGCGGCGGGCCTATCCTCGGCCCAGCCTCTATAAGTCACTTCTGTTCTCTAAATTCGGCCTCGTTTTAATCTAGTCATGTCCCTGTGCCTTCTTTCTTGTCTCCACTCTCGTTCTCCTTCCCGTTTTTTTCCGTCTTGTTCCTATTTCCGTCCCCTCCCTTGTGTTTTCGTTAATTTCTCTACTTCCGTCTTCTATTTTTTTGTTGCCTCCGTTTCTGCTCTCTCTCTCTCTCTCTCTCTCTCTCTCTCCACCCTTTGTCTTGGCATTTTTTTCCCTTGTCTCCATTGCCGACGTCATCTGTCTTGTCCTTTTGTCCCTGTATCATTGTCCTTGTTCAGTTCTGTTCTTTCTTACCTGCGTCTCCTCACTCGACTTTGTGCTTTTAACACTGCGTCAGTGTCCGTCCTCAGCTCTGTCCTTCCCTCATGAACCAGGGTTCCTCTATCAGCTTGCTCCCTCTCCTTCGTTATCTACTGTCTCACGCCTCGTTCTTTCCCCCCTGTCTCACGCCTCGTTCCTCCCCCTGTCTCACGCCTCGTTCCTTCCCCATGTCTCATGCCCGTTCCTTCTTCCTGTCTCATGCCCCGTTCTTTCCTCCCGTTTCACGCCTTGTTCCTTACCCTGAAACAACGCCCAGAAAGGGGAGTCAAACAGTAACTAGATCTACCCTTACGTCCGATGGGAAACACCTCATTTTCACTAGGAAAGCGGCAGTCCATCTCCCTACACTAGAAAAACGGCAGTCCCATCTCCCCTCTGAAAAAGAAAAATTCCATCGACACTTCCTGTTTCCACAGAAAGCATTATTTTACAATTAGGAGCACATCTCTGCCATTTGGAACACCTGCTAGGTGACAACGAGGAGCACCCAGAGAGTGATCCTCATAGGAATGTATATCTTTTTCCCTTCCATTTGTCAGGGTTGGCTGTCCTGTCTCTCATTCCCGCGTCAGCTGCTGTGAAAACACTGCCAGTTACGTGTCAGGACACGGCACTGCCATCTGCTGACACGGCTTTTACGATGCTGACGCACAGACAAGATGGGTCAAGGAGGGGTCTGCCAGAAATGATGACGAGGGGAGGTGGCGCCGAGGGAAGGTTACGCCGAGAGGAAGGGACGCCGAGGAAGTTACGCCGAAGGGAAGCTACTGAAACATGATTCACACTACTAGTAGCCTTTACGTACAAAACAATAACGAGTCATCGTACTTTATTCGATGACATAAAGGCAATGTTTACGAAACTCTTATATACCTCTATACAAAAACAAACATTCTTCTATACTTTTAAACAGTATCAAGAAACTCTTCTAAACCAGTATACAATAACACGAAACGTAACCCAATACATCCAGCAGAATAACATTCACAAAACAGCATAATCGGGAGGCCTGGTCAAGAACCGGGCCTCGGGGGCGTTGACCCCCGGAACACCCTCCAGGTATACACATTAGCGTGAACCTCATGTAAAAATAGACACAAATAAAGTATAATGCGATCCTTTATTGACTATGTTTCGCCCACACAGTGGGCTTTATCAAGTCACAAAGTTGAAACACTGAACATCATGTACCTCATTATATTCTTGAATTATTATTATTATTATAATCAAATAGAAGCGCTAAACCACAGGGGTTATACAGCGCTGCAGGTTATTGTAGGATGCAGGGAGAGTGGGTTGTAAGAGGGAGATGGATGATTAGTAGGGTATGGAGTGCAAGATGATGATGGATAGTGCAGGGGTGGAGGGTAGCAAGAGATCGAGGTAGAAGGGACTGAGGGAGGTGCTAGAGGTATAATCTTCAGAGTTTGTGTAGTAAGTCAGTTTCTGTCAAAAAGTCAATGAGAGAGTCAGGATTAAAGGAGGGTCCATCTGCAAGAAGGGAAGGTAAAGAAAGGGCCGCAGAGCGAAGACGTCGTTGGAGGTAAATTCTGCGTGCTCGTTGGTAGAGTGGGCAGTCCAACAGGATATGTCGAACAGACACTGGAACCTGACAATGCTCACAGAGAGGGGCGGGGAGCCTCTCCATGAGATACCCGTGAGTAAGACGAGTGTGGCCGATGCGAAGACGGGAGAGTGTAGTCTCCCAACCTCGACATTGGTGACAAGAAGAAGGCCAGAAACCTATAACCGGTTTAATAGAATGAAGTTTGTTATTCAGCAGGTCAGACCAGCGTTGTTGCCAACGGATGCGAAGGTGGGTAGCAATGACCGCAAAATAGTCCGTGAAAGGAACACCTCTATATGAAACTGGAAGGTCATGTACTGCTGACCGCGCAGCAGTGTCTGCCTGTTCATTGCCCTGTACGTCAACATGACCAGGGACCCAACAAAAGACAATATCTTTATGCTTGCTAAAGATACGGCGTAACCAAAGGTGGATACGAAGAACTAGGGGGTGAGGTGTATCAATTTTACGGATAGCCTGTAAAGCGCTAAGGGAGTCTGAAACGACCACAAATGGTGATACAGGCATAGATGCAATACGGATAAGTGCCACAAGAATGGCATACAATTCAGCCGTAAATATGCTAGCCGAGGGTAATAGATGCCCTCGTACAGCTGTCCGGAAACACTGCTGCGAATCCGACGCCGTCAGATGACTTTGAACCATCGGTGTATACTGCGATGGCATGGGAATGAGAACGGAAATGGTCTAGAAAGAAAGAGCGAGAAGCCGCTGTAGGTAGTTGGGCTTTCGCGCAAGGTAGAGGAATAGAACAGACACGGACAGCAGGAACTTCCCAAGGGGTAGAGGAAAGGTGAAGCCACATGAACATATAAAGGCGGAAGCTGAAGGGAAAACAAGAGTGAATGCAGACGAAGAGAAAAGGGACGAAGTAAACAGGGGCGACGAACAAATAACGAGCGTCTACTAACATCTGTGACAATCCTATACATGGAAGGATTGCGGAGGTCATGAGAGCGAACATAATAGCGAATGCAATGTGCATCGCGACGATCGGACAAGGATGGAATGTTCACTTCTACATAGAGGCTCTCAACCGGGGAAGAACGAAAAGCACCAAGGCATAAGCGTAATCCCTGGTTATGGATGGGATTAAGGCTGGAAAGAGTGGCAGGAGAGGCTGCCGAATATATCTGGTCACCATAATCGAGTTTCGATAGAATTAGGGCCGAATGTAGACGAAGGAGAGTTCTACGATCAGCCCCCCATGAAAGATGTGCAAGGGTTTTAAGGAGGTTCAGCCGGCTATGACAAGTCGCCTTCAGAGAGGTAATGTGAGGTTTCCAGGACAATCTGCGGTCAAACAGGAGGCCGAGAAACCTGACTGTATCACGTTCTGGGATACGTGAGTCATATAGATACAATGGATGATCAGAGACCACTGAACGTCTAGTGAACGTAATTTGATGAGTTTTGCCACTAGAAAATTTAAACCCGTGAGTGGTGGCCCAATCAGAAACCCGGTTGATGGCATGCTGGAGGGAAACTGCAATGAGGTGACAGTCAGCACCTGCACAAGCTATAGCAAAGTCATCCACATAGAGCGATGACCAAATATTGGATGGGAGAACAGATGCCAGATTATTTATAGCAAGCAGAAAAAGTGTTGTGCTCAGAACACATCCCTGGGGATGTTCATTACTAACCCGGACCCTGAAATGTCTGTCAGTTAAGAAAGCCTTAAGAAAGAATGGTAGGTTGCCTCGGAGGCCTAAGGAGTGGGCCTGGGCCAAGATATTATATCTCCAAGTTGTATCATAAGCCTTCTCAAGGTCGAAAAAGATAGCGATAACCGAATGGTTATTCGCAAAGGCATTACGAATATACGTATCCAAGCGCAGCAAGGGGTCAATGGCAGAACGGCCCTTACGGAAGCCATACTGACTAGGGGAGAGACTACTGTGAGTCTCTAAATACCACATCAACCGTCTATTAACTAGACGTTCCATCACCTTGCAAACTGCACTGGTAAGAGCGATGGGACGGTAGTGAGAGGATCACGTCCCGTAGCACCTGGTTTTCGAAAAGGGAGAACAATAGCAGACTTCCACAGCTGGGGAATAACTCTTTGCGACCATATGAGATTAAAGAGTCGTAAGAGGACAGTAAGAGCAGACTGATGTAAATGCTGTAGCATACGAATATGTATGCCGTCTGGCCCAGCTGCCGATGATCGGCAAGCAGAGAGTGTTGCCTCCAGTTCTTGAAGGGTAAAAGGCACATTATAGGATTCTTCTCTAAGAGAAGAAAAATCTAAGGGCTTTAACTCGCTGGCAGACTTAGAAGAAAGGAACGAGGGGCATAGATGGAGCCCCTGAGAAATGCGGAGGAGATGATTACCAATTTCAGTGGCACGGCAAGAGGGTGTGCTATATCGACACCAGCAACCTGAAGAACAGGAGCCGGGTCGGGGGAGAATTTACCACTCAATTTCCGCACTTTCTTCCAGACTGCACTCATCGAGGAAGCCGAAGTGACAGTAGAAACGTAATCTCGCCAGCAAGTGCGTTTAGCATCACGTATGACACGCGAGCAATAGCTCTCTTCTGCTTGAAATCAAGGAGTCTCTCTGTGGTTCTGTTATACCGATACCTGCCCCATGCAGCGCGTTTCAAACGCACTGCCCGAGCACAAGTAGGAGACCACCAAGGCACGCACTTCTGAGGATGCTTGTCCGAGGTTTGGGGAATAGAATGTGAAGCCGCTGTGAAGATGGAGGACGAAAAGAGATGCAAAACCTCATCAATGGAGGACGAGGTAGGAACCTCATGAAAGGTAGTAAGATGTGCGTAAAGGTCCCATTTCGCCCGGTCAAATTGCCAGCGTGGGCAATGAGGAGGTGGAGAAAACAGAGGGGACTTTAGGATGATTGGGAAATGATCGCTGTCATGTAAGTCCGGAAGGACAGACCAGGTGAAGTCAAGGACAGTTGATGAAGAGCAGATGGAAAGATCGATGCAGGAGAAAGAATGAGTTCGGGGATCAAAATGGGTAGGAGTACCCGTATTTAAAACATGGAGGGGAAGAGAAGCAAGAAATGCCTCCAACTGAATGCCACGGGAGTCACAGTGCGACCCTCCCCAGAGAAAGTGGTGTGCGGTAAAATCGCCAAGTAATAGAAGGGGTGGCGGTAAGGAAGAAACCAGAAAATCAATATCTGGGATAGACAATGCCCGAAGGGAGAGATATAAAGAACAGAGTGTATACCACTTATTCAAGTGGATACGGGCTGCGGTGTAATGTAAGGAAGAAGGGACATAGAGCTGATGGTATGGAACACCAGTGCGTATAAGAAGAGCACTTTCGTTAAAGGTTCCATCGGAAAAAGGATCCGATGAATATAACAAATTATAGCCTGAAAAGGGCCTTATAACAGTGGATTGTAATTTGGGTTCTTGCAAACAGACCCCAATAGGGAAAAACTGGGAGAGCAACACCTGAAGCTCACCCCTGTTACCCCTGAGGCCTCGGATATTCCACTGCAAATAAGCCATGATTTATGGAGAGAAAGATATAAGTGAAAGTGAGAGGAATCTATGGACTAGGGTTAGAAAAGTCCACATGTGGAGGCAGCGGAAGACCTGTAATCAGAGAAGGAGGAGGACGTTGTGAAGGAAGGGGGGGTTGAGACGAAGAAGAGAGATGAGGAACCTCAGATGGAGTAGTGTCCATCATTGGCCCAGTCTCTGAAATATATTCTGCAATAGCTTCCAGTGTTTCGGAAGTCAAAGATGCAGAATGTGACACTACATTAGAAATGGAAGAAGAGGGAGAAACTATCGGGGAGTCTATAGACTGTACTAAAGTAGAGGACGAGGAGATAGAAGAGGAAACTGTTGTAGGGACTTGGGAGGGGACAGGGGATGAAGGTAGTGTATGAGGAGGATGAACCTCCACACACGTTATAGAACTAGTGAGAGGCGAAGGACCTGGCAGTAGGGATTTTTTGCCGGGCTTATGAGAAGGAGGGGGGCGCTGAGGTTTAGGTGAAGAACGAGGACGTGTAGACTCAGGATTGTGCGAGTGAGTAGTGGAAGGAGTGTGGACAGTATGGGAAGCCGAGGTAGGGACCTCGGAGCCAAGAATATCAAAAGGATTCGAGACGGGTGATTGCGGATGAGGCGACCACAGAGGAAGCCGTGGAAGTTGGGACCCCAGAAGCGGGGCGACGTTTAGCAATTCGAGAATAGGAAATGCGGGGAAGTCTCCCTTGAAGGCGTAGATGAGAGACGGCCATAGCATATGAGAAGCCTTCCGCCTCTTTGAGACAACGGATTTCCCGCTCATTCAGGTAAACCTGACAACGGCGAGAATACGACGGATGTGCCTCATGACAGTTAAGGCAAGAGGGAGGTTGAGTACAAGAAGAACTGGCATGGTCGTCAGCACCACAGACTGGGCATTCGGCCATGGACCTGCAATATTTCGCTGGATGACCAAAACGCCAGCAGTTTATACACTGTTGTGGTGTAGGGGTCACCTTTCGAACTTGTAAACGTAGACCTGCAATGTAAACCGAAGGTGGTAGTTCACGGCAGTCAAATGTTAGACGAGCTATATTGCAAGGATAACGTCTTCGCTTGTTGGCTGGGAGGACAAAAGTGTCAACTTTAAGGATAGGGAGTTCTTGGAGCTCAAGCTGCTCTAAAATGTCATCACCACATGTCTGGAAATTCCGTTGGACAATGGTGTGGGGCAAAATGACAGAACCACAACAAGAATTGAGGGAATGGTGCTTGTCAATAGTAACAGGAGTAGAATCTATTGTTGTAAGAAGAGAAAGATCACGAGCTTGGCCAGCATTCTGGACCGTGATGATGCGAGTGCCGCTCTTGAGAGCGTGAAATGAGATGTCTTTACCAACATGGCGTAGTAGAGCTTTACCAATACTATGGTCTGAAAGATAGGTATTAGGAGAAGTTGGTCGCAGAGTAAAAAACTTTGTCCATTGTGTAGTTTGAAATAGAGAGTTTAAGGGAAGTGAGTGACGAGCTGGTCGTTTCTGAGATGAACGAGAAGGAAGCGTCGAATCGTCATGTGTGGGTCTTGGTCGTTTGGGTGTGGGACCGGGGGTGGTCCGATGGGAGATGGGCTAGCGATTCGAGAATTGCCGCACCGTCGAGGGAGAAGCCGGGATCAAGGTCAGAGAAGAGCGAAGGTTAGACGTATCGAAAGGGCCAGTTGGGTCCCTGGTACCTGAAGCAGGTGACGAACCGGCACCAGCAAGAGGTACAGGGGCATGAGAGGTGTCCAAAGAGTTGTCCGTTAACGAGGCAGGGTCAGTACTGGGTGCGGTATCAGGAAGGGGCCCGGGGGTAGTGGGTTCATGGAATGGGTCAGCCATGGTTAGGTTACTTCCTTCTTTTTATTTAAAAGAAAAAAAAAAGAAAGAAGAAAAGAAAATAAAAATAAAAAAAAAGAATAAAAAAAAGGGGGGAACGTGGAGGAATAGGTCCTAGGAGGAATAAAAGGGAGCGCAAATCCCCCTCCGTGCCCAAGAGGACCTCAACACCGCAAGTAGTGCAGATGCTGCATGGAACCCGTGCCATACCCTACCCTTCATGCCAGTAAACCAGCAATCCGGGATAGCAACCTCACATCCACCGAGCCATCTCGGCAGACAAAAGAGAGGGCGGCCGGATATCCGCCACAAAGCATACCACCTTCGGCCACCACCCCCGGAATCCGAAAGGTGGCCTCCAGAGATACACCCATCGCCCGAAAGATACCCAAAGCCACCCCCCCCCGGGTGACCTGAGAGGGATCGGGACATCCCCAGGCGATCCAGATTCCACGGCAAACTACACCACCGCCAAGGACCTCAACGGAATGGGATGGACTACGATACCCTTCCCCCTACCTAGGAACTAGAATGCCTGAGGAGAGAAGCTCCCAGGGTAAAACTGGGAAGGAAATAAGGGAGGGATGAGGAGGAGGAGGAAAGGGAAAAAGGGAGGATGGGGAAGATGGGAAAAGGGAGGGGGGATTGGGGGGTAATTAGGTTCGGTCTGAGGAAGAAGACCAAGAGGTCCAATTCCTCAGACCGATAGCCTCTTTACCACGACAAGGAGCCCCCCTTAAAGAGGTTATATTCTTGAAGAGTTAACCCATTGGTTTTACGCGCCTCCACCAGCGTCAGGAGACCCATCTTGAAGGATCACATATTGTGGCAACGTTTCGCTCTCCAGAAGCTTTGTCAAGCCTTTACAAACAATACCGGGACACAGAGGGTATATATATATAGGAATAGTGTGAGGTGCAAAACACAATTAGTTGAACTTGTGTCCTGTTACGTAATATATTGTTGGTAATTCTACCAACATTATTAAAAAAATCACGTAATTTACACGGAGTGAGATGGTGCCAGGGAACCAAGGCATCAGTAAGTTAATCTGACTACACCATCAACATCAAGACATCAAGACTTAGAAACAGGTGAAACATATCATTACACGGTGTAGTATACCTTTGTTATACCTTTGGTGGATTCCGAGTGTGTGTGTACACCTTGAGCCAGGCTCGTCTGGTGCTTGTCTGGCCAACCAGGCTGTTGCTGCTTTCAGCCCGCTGCCCCACATATCCATCACAGCCTGGTTGATCTGGCACCTGGAGATATCGACAAGATGTGGAGAAAAACGAAACTTGTGTACTGTTCATGACATTAAAGAAAACGTTTCGCCACTAGTGGGCGTCTTCAGTCCGAAGATATAACTAAAAACGAGTCATTATATACTCATTCTTAGTTGTCACTGTATATGGGACACAACGCTAAACCTGTAGGGGTCACACAACGCGTGGGTACTGTGGGTAATGAACTCTGACACAGAAATGAAGGGTAAATGTAATTCCTTAGATAAAGTGCTTCACCAGCGCTAAGGCGGCGCCATCCACCTTACTCCCCTTAGATAAAGTGCTTCACCGGCGCTAAGGTGGTGCCATCCACCTTACTCCCCTTAGATAAAGTGCTTCACCAGCGCTAAGGCGGCGCCATCCACCTTACTCCCCTTAGATAAAGTGCTTCACCGGCGCTAAGGTGGTGCCATCCACCTTACTCCCCTTAGATAAAGTGCTTCACCAGCGGTAAGGCGGCGCCATCCACCTTACTCCCTTAGATAAAGTGCTTCACCGGCGCTAAGGCGGCCCATCCACCTTACTCCCTTAGATAAAGTGCTTCACCGAGCGCTAAGGTGGCGCCATCCACCTTACTCCCTTAGATAAAGTGCTTCACGCGCTAGGGGCACCATCACCTACTCCCAGATAGGGCTTCCCGGCGCTAAGGTGGTGCCATCCACCTTACTCCCCTTAGATAAAATGCTTCACCAGCGGTAAGGCGGCGCCATCCACCTTACTCCCCTTAGATAAAGTGCTTCACCGGCGCTAAGGCGGCCCCATCCACCTTACTCCCCTTAGATAAAGTGCTTCACCGACGCTAAGGTGGCGCCATCCACCTTACTTCCCTTAGATAAAGAGTGCTTCACCGGCGCTAAGGCGGCGCCATCCACCTTACTCCCTTAGATAAAGTGCTTCACCGGCGCTAAGGTGGCGCCATCCACCTTACTCCCCTTAGATAAAGTGCTTCACCGACGCTAAGGCGGCGCCATCCACCTTATTCCCCTTAGATAAAGAGTGCTTCACCGGCGCTAAGGCGGCGCCATCCACCTTACTTCCCTTAGATAAAGTGCTTCACCGGCGCTAAGGCGGCGCCATCCACCTTACTCCCCTTAGATAAAGTGCTTCACCAGCGCTAAGGTGGCGAAATCCACCTTACTTCCCTTAGATAAAGAGTGCTTCACCGGCGCTAAGGTGGCGCCATCCACCTTACTCCTCTTAGATAAAGAGTGCTTCACCGGCGCTAAGGCGGCGCCATCCACCTTACTCCCCTTAGATAAAGAGTGCTTCACCAGCGCTAAGGTGGCGCCATCCACCTTACTCCCTTAGATAAAGTGCTTCACCGGCGCTAAGGGGCGCCATCCACCTTACTCCCTTAGATAAAGTGCTTCACCGGCGCTAAGGTGGCGCCATCCACCTTACTTCCCTTAGATAAAGTGCTTCACCGGCGCTAAGGCGGCGCCATCCACCTTACTCCCCTTAGATAAAGTGCTTCACCAGCGCTAAGGTGGCGCCATCCACCTTACTTCCCTTAGATAAAGTGCTTCACCGGCGCTAAGGTGGCGCCATCCACCTTACTCCCCTTAGATAAAGTGCTTTACCGGCGCTAAGGCGGCGCCATCCACCTTACTCCCCTTAGATAAAGTGCTTCACCAGCGCTAAGGCGGCCTCATCCACCTTACTTCCCTTAGATAAGAGTGCTTCACCGGCGCTAAGGTGGCGCCATCCACCTTACTTCCCTTAGATAAAGTGCTTCACCGGCGCTAAGGGGCCCATCCACCTTACTCCCTTAGATAAAGTGCTTCACCGCGCTAAGGTGGCGCCATCCACCTTACTTCCCCTTAGATAAAGTGCTTCACCGCGCTAAGGCGGCCCATCCACCTTACTCCCTTAGATAAAGTGCTTCACCGGCGCTAAGGTGGCGCCATCCACCTTACTTCCCTTAGATAAGAAGGTCCTTCACCGGCCAATGTGGCGCCATCCACGCTGTTCTATCCCTTAGATAAAGTGCTTCACCGCGCTAAGGCGGCCCCATCCACCTTACTCCCCTTAGATAAAGTGCTTCACCGGCGCTAAGGTGGCGCCATCCACCTTACTCCCCTTACCTTTGATATACCTTTGAAGAGTTTCGAGAGTATCTACTCTATGAGCCCGGCCATGGGCCAGGCTCGTCTGGTGCTTGCCTGGTCAACCAGGCTGTTGCTGATGGAGGCCCTTAGATAAAGTGCTTCACCGGCGCTAAGGCGGCCCCATCCACCTTACTCCCCTTAGATAAAGTGCTTCACCAGCGCTAAGGTGGCGCCATCCACCTTACTCCCCTTAGATAAAGTGCTTCACCAGCGCTAAGGTGGCGCCATCCACCTTACTCCCCTTAGATAAAGTGCTTCACCAGCGCTAAGGCGGCGCCATCCACCTTACTCCCCTTAGATAAAGAGTGCTTCACCGGCGCTAATGTGGCGCCATCCACCTTACTTCCCTTAGATAAAGAGTGCTTCACCGGCTCTAAGGCGGCGCCATCCACCTTACTCCTGGAAGGGAATCTAAAATATAGAAGACCTGAGACACGTGTCAATAAAAGCCCTTAGATGTGTGTGTAAAGATGTACCCAAACAGCTCCATAAAACTGTACAACAATCACGTTGTAACGTCATTAGTTCAATACTTGTGTAATATATATAATCTAATACCATTTATAAGCAGGCTCCATGCCCAAGCCTTAGCTATACCCTGCGCATGCGCTGCTAGGCATCTCAATTCCCTCTAGGCCTAGGGACGTGCAGATGGATAGGCTGGACTACCACGTATTACCAATATATTGCCTCCACAACAGACTGATAAGACACACGTGCAACAGTTTGGTATCTTTATTCAGAAACGTTTAGCCTACACAGTAGCTTCTTCAGTCGAGTACAGAAGAGTGAGCAGAAGCAGTAGAGATGTAAAGACGATGTCATCAGTCCCTAGAGGGGACTGATTAGTACCAAACTTGCACACGAAAATCATTCCCTATGAAAGCATAAGACTCGACAGGGGATGCAACATTCCCCCAATAAAAAGCAGGGAGACACGAGTACACTGAGAAACAACACAATAAGTGTCCAGGGTCCAGTTTAATACCCACTCTAAGCATCGGTGTCTTCCTTGCTACCATCTCCCGTGACCCTCCAACATTAAATGCGCACTTGAACGTGTGTTTACTTAAATATCTGAAAGATTTATAGCGACAGTTCTTGGCTCAGTTCTGAGCTTTTTTCGACACCCAATTAAGAGTGTTAGGTTCAATTATCCTGTCAGCGGGAATAAAGAGTTCATTCCTTGCATTAAGGAGCTTGATAGTTTTACAAGTCAAGAATAATTCTGAAGGCTTCACTTTACAGTAACTTCAGGAGTCGAACCACGGAACGGGTAGCATTTGTCTACGGATTTTTTTGTTTTAGCTACTCTTAGCTTAGCCTCTGGCTGTCTACGAGAAACCTGACAAGTTTCCTCCATTCAGTTCCTGACCAGTCAGGCTGTGGTTCGTACGCTGGGCTACGTGCGACCAGCAGTAAGAGCCTGATGAATCAAGCGTTGATCCATCTGGAAGACTGGTCTGGCACTGGCCCGCGAGGGCGTTGACCCCCGGAAGCATCCATCAGGTAAGTGTAGTACAATCCATTAAGGATCTAATATAGGTTATGTACAATACATCATTCTCATTAAACTTAAATTAGCACTCTATAACTTAGTACAACTCCTCTGCACTGTGACTGAGTTAGTACAGCTCTGCTGCACTCTGTGGCTGAATACAGCTCTGCTGCACTATGCAGCTGAGTTAATTAATACAACTCTCGTGCAATTTTTGGTTCAGTCAGCACAGTTCTTCCTCCTTTTTTGTAATTGGACTTAAAATTGCAAGAATGGTTGTTTGGTCCCCAGTACTGCTTCACCTGCCTGTCACAGGTGTCGAGGGTTCTGCTCCTGCAGCCATGACCGAAGCCAGGCTTTCTTGTTGACAACCTAGCCAGTCAAGCAGTGAAGGTCCTCTGTACATTTTAATGATCTATGATATTGCCTATATAAAAAGGGGGCTATAAGGATACATCAATAGTCCATTCTAAGAGAGAACAAGTGACCAAGTCTTTTGAAGATTCTTGTTATCCAAAAGATCCTTATCCTGTATATATTATTTATAACTCATTGCATACACAATTTTTGAGTAACAATGACTAAATTTTCAATCCATGATAGCAAATTACAAGTCTTGGAATTGCGCTGGAAGGCAAACAGGTTTGAATAAGTCTGTGCAAAAAAGCCTCTTCCAGGATCGTTAATATGTGCACGAAGTAGTGAAGTGGGTGCAGGTCTCGCTGCCCCTGCTCGACCAAGCAGTGAAAATAGGCACCCGGGTGTTAGTCGACTGTTATGGATAGCACACGGTCGCAAATAAGAAAACGTAAATGTGTGAGGAACTCCAGTCGTTTTTCCTGGACAAATATGAGAATGTCTCAGAAAACTCAGTGCTGGTGGAAGTATTCAAGTGATGGGTGACAGGTACCCACACAATGACGTGTATCTAATGAAGTTAATTGAAAACTAAACGAAGGAGCAGCAGCTTCTGCTCATTTTCCAGGTCGGTTTTGCCTCAATATCTTTCAAAGGCTGCCAAACAAAAGCCCAGTAGTACGCCTGATGCAACACTGGTGATACAGGTGGTGCAGGAGCCTGCAACAACAGTGGATGTCTGTCAATGATTACTGAAGCGACTCTTGGTGCAGCCTACCTGGGGCCTACCTGGAGTGCACTTCGGGGAGGTCGCTGCCCCTGCAGCATACATAAGAACATAAGAAAGAAGGAACACTGCAGCAGGCCTACTGGCCCATGCGAGGCAGGTCCAAATCTCCAACGGCTTAAGCCAATGCCCCGACCCAGCCAGGTCAGGTTGCATTCACTTAAGGAAGGAGCACTGCATCTAACCTAGTAGCACAAGCTAGTCAGGACCAATTCACACCCAACCGCACCCACTCATATAATTGTCCAGCCGACCACCTGGTCAGGTCACTTCCACTTAAGGAATTAGTACGGCTACTGACCTGGTAGTACAAGCTAGTCAGGTCCAAACTCACACCCATCCACACCCACCCATGTATTTATCTAACCTATTTTTAAAATTACACAACGTCTTAGCATCTATGACGGTACTCGGGAGTTTGTTCCACTCATCCACAACTCTATTACTAAACCAGTGCTTTCCTATATCCTTCCTGAATCCGAACGTTTCCAACTTGAAACCATTGCTGCGAGTCCTGTCTTGGCTGGATATTTTCAGCACGCTATTTACATCCCCTTTGTTTATTCCTGTTTTCCATTTGTACACCTCAATCATATCCCCCCTAATTCTACGCCTTTCTAGAGAGTGCAGATTCAGGGCCCTCAGTCTATCCTCATATACCTTTGAAAAGTTTCGAGAGTTTCACTACTCTCGGAGACCGGCCATGGACCAGGCTCGTCTGGTGCTTGCCTGGTCAACCAGGCTGTTGCTGCTGGAGGCCCTCTGCCCCACATATCCATCACAGCCTGCATGATCTGGCACCTGGTGACGATACTTGTCCAGTTTGATATCTTCTGGTAAGATGTCTATAAGTATTTAGACTGTTGGGTTTAGTCCTGACTCTTTCTCTTCTACTTAAGCTCTTCCTTTCACCGGGTATTCTTCTTCTGTCCCCACTTCCCCCTCGCCCCTAGTGGGTCCTTACCTGAGAGTCTGAACTAACTAACTGGTAAGATGTTGAATAGTCTGGGGCCACGAATGTTGACACGGTACATAATGAGCATTATCTGTAGTGATTTCCGAAGATCATTGCCCCCGCGGCCCGCTCCCAGACCAGGCCTCCTAGCTCCTGGTTGACTGATCAAACTGTTGGTGCCTCCGCCCGTTGTCCAAATCTCGACTAATCAGGAACTAACTTCAGGAACTTATGAAGTTTTATCTTGCAGACTACCAGGATGTTTGTAAGTCATCTTTGTGCTTGAGGGGAGGGTACTGAAGAGTCGTGGTCCCTTTACGCTTACTGAATTTCCTCTCTCAATGTAATCATCGCTCTCCTGCTTTTAACTGGAGGTATAATGAGACCAATTCCTCTAAAATAACTAATATTTTGCTTATATATTTCAGATATTGGCTCGTGTAAACACATTAGAAAAACGAACATTTTGAGAACGAGTTGCTTGGTGAAGTGCACCAGGGATGGCTTGGTGAAGTGCACCAGGGATGGCTTGGTGAAGTGCACCAGGGATGGCTTGGTGAAGTGCACCAGGGATGGCTTGGTGAAGTGCACCAGGAATGGCTTGGTGAAGTGCACCAGGGATGGCTTGGTGAAGTGCACCAGGGATGGCTTGGTGAAGTGCACCAGGAATGGCTTGAAGTGCACCAGGGATGGCTTGGTGAAGTGCACCAGGGATGGCTTGGTGAAGTGCACCAGGAATGGCTTGGTGAAGTGCACCAGGGTTGGCTTGGTGAAGTGCACCAGGAATGGCTTGGTGAAGTGCACCAGAGATGGCTTGGTGAAGTGCACCAGGGTTGGCTTGGTGAAGTGCACCAGGGTTGGCTTGAAGTGCACCAGGGTTGGCTTGGTGAAGTGCACCAGGGATGGCTTGGTGAAGTGCACCAGGAATGGCTTGGTGAAGTGCACCAGAGATGGCTTGGTGAATGGCACCAGAGATGGCTTGGTGAAGTGCACCAGGGATGGCTTGGTGAAGTGCACCAGGGTTGGCTTGGTGAAGTGCACCAGGGTTGGCTTGAAGTGCACCAGGGTTGGCTTGAAGTGCACCAGGGTTGGCTTGGTGAAGTGCACCAGGGTTGGCTTGGTGAAGTGCACCAGGGTTGGCTTGGTGAAGTGCACCAGGGCTTGGTGAAGTGCACCAGGTTGGCTTGGTGAAGTGCACCAGGGTTGGCTTGGTGAAGTGCACCAGGGTTGGCTTGGTGAAGTGCACCAGGGTTGGCTTGGTGAAATGCACCAGGGTTGGCTTGGTGAAATGCACCAGGGTTGGCTTGGTGAAGTGCACCAGGGTTGGCTGGATTACCAAGAAAATATTTTAGAAGATTCTTAAGTGTAAACGTTACCACACAACACTCAGTGTTGTCCCGTAACACTGCACACACAACACTCAGTGTTGTCCAACACTGCACAACTCAGTGTTCCAGAACATGCACAAACATCAGTGTGTCCAGTAACACTGCACACAACACTCAGTGTTGTCCAGTAACACTGCACACAACACTCAGTGTTGTCCAGTAACACTGCACACAACACTCAGTGTTGTCCGTAACACTGCACACACAACACTCAGTGTTGTCCAGTAACACTGCACACACAACACTCAGTGTGTCCGTACACTGCACACAAACACTCAGTGTGTCCGAACACTGCACACACAACACTCAGTGTTGTCCAGTAACACTGCACACACAACACTCAGTGTTGTCCAGTAACACTGCACACACAACACTCAGTGTTGTCCAGTAACACTGCACACACAACACTCAGTGTTGTCCCGTAACACTGCACACACAACACTCAGTGTTGTCCCGTAACACTGCACACACAACACTCAGTGTTGTCCAGTAACACTGCACACACAACACTCAGTGTTGTCCCGTAACACTGCACACACAACACTCAGTGTTGTCCAGTAACACTGCACACACAACACTCAGTGTTGTCCAGTAACACTGCACACACAACACTCAGTGTTGTCCAGTAACACTGCACACACAACACTCAGTGTTGTCCGTACACTGCCACACAACACTCAGTGTTGTCCGTAACACTGCACACACAACACTCAGTGTTGTCCAGTAACACTGCACACACAACACTCAGTGTTGTCCAGTAACACTGCACACATACAACAAACTTTGCATTTCCCCTCTATGCCACAAAAACGCTGTTGATAATCACGACACAGACCACGAATATGGCGCTGTCACAGGTTGTATAGCTATTCGAAACAAAACTGGGGTCTGGGGCATGATTACGTTCTTAATATGAACTTCTGGTCTTAATCTGAACGAGCAAGTCAGTTTAAAGTGAGGCTGGGAACACCTAGGGTTACTGATTATGTCAGATCTCACCTTCAGGGATAACATCGTCACTATCACTACTGACAAGAAAATTATAGGTTGGATAACTAGAACCTTTAAAACAAGGAATGCCAAACAAATGACGATACTCTTCCAGTCACTCGTCTTGTCTAGGCTGGAGTACTACTTTAAATAACTGGTCCGCTCAAGGCAGCGAAATTTGTGAACTGCAGAATCTGCAGAGAACCTTCACTGCTGGCACAGATTCAGTTAAGCAAGTCAATTACTGTGAACGCTTGAAGTCCCTGGACATGTACTCCCAGGAACGTAGGCGAGAGAGGTACATTATCATCTGCACCTACAGATGCCTGGCCAAATTTCTCAAATCAGTACCTGATCAGCCGGTCTGTAGTGTTTTTGATGGACTTCGTACGGCTAGCGCCAATAGCCTGGTCACAACTGCAGGCGAGTATTGTGTGTCAGTGTCATACTGGTCACAACTGCACGCGAGTATTGTGTGTCATACTGGCCACAACTGCACGCGAGTATTCTGTGTCACACTGGCCACACCTGAACGCGAGTATTCTCTGCGTCATACTGGCCACAACTCCACTCTTTGCTATACTTTCTCAGCGGGTACAATTGGCCTGAGCACAAAGACAACACAAGGGAGACAGGAGCGAGGGCTGGGGCCTGCAACGCCTGCTACAGTTCTCCAATAATCTTGTGGCTCCAGCAACACTCCGCTAGAAAAACAACTCCAGCACTCACTCCTCGCCCTCCTCCCTCGGGGCCTCACTAAATGCACACACAGATAGTGTTGGTGTGTGTGTTCTCGCCGGGTTGTACATGCCAGGGTCGAGCCTCGGCTCCTCACAACGTCTTCTAACCTTCATTAGCCTCGTAAGCTACATGTAGTTTATCTGTACTAGATTCCAGGAATCTTTGCCCCCCGCGGCCCGGCAAGACCAGGGTCTCCTGGTTACCAGTAGTGAATTCCGAGGTCAATGACCCCTTGGCCTGATCCAATCATGCTGTGGGGGCTAGCAGCAGGCAGTCTGATATAGACACCACAGCCTGAGAGCAGGAATCCTGTCACTTCCACGGCCTCATGTATGCGTGACTTATCAGGTATAAACAATTTGTTTTGGGATTGGTTCCAAATCTGTACACTGAAATTAATCCTTGGGAGAGCAAGAGACTAGGCCGACGACGCAAAATATCGCGAATGAAAAAGTAGGTGTGCCATGAGTATAATAAGAGATAACTCACTCTACCACTACCACCACAACTACCATCGATCCATTACTACCACCATCACCAGCCCGACAACTATTCCGTAATTACCTAATTCACTCACATTATTACGCTAGCTAATAAATTTACATACCGTGGTTCTCTAAGTGGGCATGCTAATGACCCCGACCAGTCCACCAACACTGGTGCTACACCAGCCCACCAACACTGGTGCTACACCAGCCCACCAACACTGGCGCTACACCAGCCCACCAACACTGGCGCTACACCAGCCCACCAACACTGGTGCTACACCAGCCCACCAACACTGGTGCTACACCAGCCCACCAACACTGGTGCTACACCAGCCCACCAACACTGGCGCTACACCAGCCCACCAACACTGGTGCTACACCAGCCCACCAACACTGGTGCTACACCAGCCCACCAACACTGGCGCTACACCAGCCCACCAACACTGGTGCTACCAGCCCACCAAAACTGGTGCACACCAGCCCACCAACACTGGCGCTACACCAGCCCACCAACACTGGCGCTACACCAGCCCACCAACACTGGTGCTACACCAGCCCACCAACACTGGTGCCTACACCAGCTCCCACCAAACACTGGTGCTACACCAGCCCACCAACACTGGGCTACCCAGCGCTCCAGCCCACCAACACTGGTGCTACACCAGCCCACCAACACTGGTGCTACACCAGCCCACGCCACACCACTAAGGTGGACGAGCCAGAGAGACAGGAGTGAGAGCAGCAACAGCTGAACGATGAGCGCAATGTATGCGTGTCTGCGACATGTTATTTCCTATACTGGCTATAGATGACTCAAGGTTAATACCCATACAAACCATTCACAAGGTAATGAATGAAAGTGTTGTGTGTATATATGTCTCTCATACACGAAACACAACGCTACCCTCCACACACACATATATAATATATATATATATATATATATATATATAATATATATAATATATATATATATATATATATATATATATATACACTGTGTGTGTGTGTGTGTAATGATAGACAATATAGTAATTATCTATTTATTATATTCGAAGAAATGCCAATGTATATTAGAAAAACTCTGTACACTAGTTACTTTTATACCATAGTACACTACATTGTATGTATCACACTATCCCCCTGCTTCCTTCCTTCCTTCCTTCCTTCCCCCACACACTTCACAGGAAAGGAAGGCTCTACGGAGAGGTCTAAGACGATTACACTTGTACAATAAATTATACCCTTCCCTACGTTCACCCCTCACCTAGACGCACCCCTTTCCTAGATGAACCCCTTTTCTAAACGCACCCCTTTCCCACACGCACCCCATCCCCACACACACTTGCTGCAAGCTGAGTGTGTCCACAAATCTTCATTAAGTTGCCAGAACAGCAGTAATATACGTAGTGTGAGCACTGACATCCTCGCACCACCACCACTCATAATCGTACGCAATTCAACGTTCCTGGTGAGTTTCAGCACGTCATTGCCAGACGTATGGCGGCCGTCTGTTTAATTCGTAAAACTCAAGAAAATAATTTTGTTTTAAACTGACGTTCGTAATTTTGTAAGGGAGATAACGAATTATATGAGGCCAGGTTACGTACGTTCCTTTGATATACCTTTGATGAGTTCCGAGAGCTTTTCTACTCCCAGAGCCCGGCCTTGGGCCAGACTCGTCTGGTGTCTTGTCAACAAGGCTGTTGCTGTGTGGATAGTGGTGTAAACAACACACTCGCGTGTGGATAGTGGTGTAAACAACACACTCGCGTGTGGATAGTGGTGTAAACAACACACTCGCGTGTGGATAGTGGTGTAAACAACACACTCGCGTGTGGATAGTGGTGTAAACAACACACTCGCGTGTGGATAGTGGTGTAAACAACACACTCGCGTGTGGATTGTGGTGTAAACAACACACTCGCGTGTGGATTGTGGTGTAAACAACACTCGCGTGTGGATAGTGGTGTAAACAACACTCGCGTGTGGATAGTGGTGTAAACACACTCGCGTGTGGATAGTGGTGTAAACACACTCGCGTGCTGCCAATCACCTGCGTAAATTTGCAAATCATAAAAGGTAATTCTTTTTTGAGCGACTATTATGTGAGGCTGAGATGTTTGTGTTGTTGATGTATACTGATGTTACACCATGTATACTAACAACTGCTGTATACTGATGTTAAGTCTTGTATTGACGTTTCACCTGCCATACCAACTCCATACATAAAGCGGACAATATTCCCAGTTCAGTTCTGGTGAATACAAGATGTTTTGACCAAGTGATGAACACAGGGCGCTAAACACAACAATTCTACCCTGTCCACCAATGTTATCACAGTCATCAATACTACCCTGTCAGCCTCCAGTTATAGTCATCCTCAAACCTACCCTGTCAGCCTCCAGTTATAGTCATCCTCAAACCTGGGTACCCTGTCAGCCTCCAGTTATAGTCATCCTCAAACCTACCCTGTCAGCCTCCAGTTATAGTCATCCTCAAACCTACCCTGTCAGCCTCCAGTTATAGTCATCCTCAAACCTACCCTGTCAGCCTCCAGTTATAGTCATCCTCAAACCTACCCTGTCAGCCAGTGTTATAATCTAGTTATAGTCATCTTCAATCCTACCCTGTCAGCCTCCAGTTATAGTCATCTTCAAACTTACCCTGTCAGCCTACAGTTATAGTCATCTTCAAACTTACCCTGTCAGCCTACAGTTATAGTCATCTTCAAACTTACCCTGTCAGCCTACAGTTATAGTCATCTTCAAACCTACCCTGTCAGCCTACAGTTATAATCCAGTTATCACTTCCCATAATTTACCAGAAAACGACCTAATTTCTCTTGAAATTATAACTCTAATAAACATTAAAGAACAAAACCGGCACAATACCGTGGCTGGAGCAATAGACAACTAACCCTCATATAGGAGATATTAACTTACCACGACGTTTCGGTCCGACTTGGATCAAAATTGTCACACTCGTAAATGGTCCAAGTCGAACGGAAACGTCGTCATAGGCTTCTCTATGTGCGGGTTATCTGTGTACTGTAAAAAAATTTCACCCTACCAAGATCGCTGATGTTTTCTGTCATATTATTATTATAATCATAACTAAGCGCTAAACCCATAGATATTTTATTTCACAGGTAAATCTTATAAGCTCTGTTTTAGCGAGGTTCATATTAATACATTGTTGCCACAACTCCCTAAGTTATAGCAATATTGTATTAAAATTGAGTTCTATGGTATACTGAAGAAATCTACTGTTATTTTCCCCTCGCTCTGAGACGTCTTCGTAAGTTCCTTCAGTCCTGGGCATGACACAGGTTATTCATAAGTAAGAGTAACTTTAGCTCCGATGTTAAGAAACCTTTGAAGATGTCGTAGCTGCTGAACCCACAGCGGAATGTTTGGTGATATCCTCACCGCCTTATTGAAGTCTCCCAACTCAGGCTGACAGGTGAGGTTGGGTAAGGTTTGTCAGGAAACAGGACAAGTGGTTCCTGACGCGGGGTCTTAGTCATATGACGACCCCCTCCCCCCACAATTGGAGCTTTTCGTCATATGACCGAGGCCTTCCGCTGGCTTACCGGTCCACCCCTTTAAAAATTATGGCTATAATTTTAAGCATTTATTTTATACAGCATCTCATGCACATGTGGCTTCTTCAGTCCTATGTAGAGAAATCAGGAAGATGAGGAGTAGTTTGAGGTAATCAGTCCTTCACCCAGAGTAGATGTAATCAGTCCATCAATCTTAATTGATGGACTGATTACATCGACTCCAGACTGAGGGACTGATTACCTCAAATTCCTTCTAAACTTCACCATTCCTCTTTACTGGACTGATGAAGCCACTGTATGGCGAAAAGTTTCCACAATAAAGATACCTAAGTGTTGCACATGTGTCTAATTTAACAACAGCTAGCTTTTGTTCCTAATATGTGACTATCACTCTACTTATGTTCCTAATATGTGCGACTATTACTTAACGAGGGTAGCAGCACACAGAGGATTTATTTAGCTTTGTTTAATAATCACACCTATCCATCCTATTCTCCCTCATCCCCCTCCCTCCCTACATCTATCTCCCCGACCCTCCATTTGTCCCCTCCCTCATTATCCCCCTTCTCTCCCCCTCCCCTCTGAACCCTTGCCTTGCAACAAACTGTAAATCGGCTCTTATTGCTTTTATTGCTGCCAACAATGATACACATCACCTCACTGATGACAAAAACTGACCAGCGGAAATGTCTCAATCCTGAGTGAATGTGACGGTGTGGGGGCACACCTGTCTGAGGTGGTGGGGGTAGATGGGGGTGCAGGTGAGCGAGGTGGTGAGGGTAGACAGGATGTAATGGTGGAGGTGGTGAAGGTGGAAGGGGGTGGTGTGGGGTAGAGGGGCCAATAAAGTCAGAGTAGGGAGGAGGGGCGAGGGAGGGATTGATCCATTGATCCAGACGTCGTCTAATTAGGTGGTGAAAATTTATAGCAAGTACAGCAGGAAACAAGACGACTACCCCCACCCCCACTACAATCCCCCACCCATACCACCACCATCTTACTGTTGTTTACAACCTTCACTGCTCGTGTAAGCAGCTAGTTTACTGGGAACGACTGAGGTTCTTTAAATTCGACTCCCTGGAACGTAGGCGAGAAAGATGCCTCATAATTTATACATGGAAAATTCTGGAGTGAATAGATCTTAATCAAACCTGCACACTGGAATTACTTCTTCCGAGAACAAGCGAACTAAAAGGCACACACGAATCTGCCTGGATTTCCTACTCTATATCTGCAACATTGCAAGCTCCTGATGTATTGATTGCAACACGAAATTCCCCCTGTGGTTATTTAGCACACACACGTGTGTGTGTGTGTGTGTATGTTGTGCCGAATAGGTAAAACTGGTCAATTAGCAAGAACTCGTTTAAAATAAAGTCCTTTCTAAAATTTTCTCTTATACGTTTAAAGATCTTTTTTTTCATTTATGTTAATGTAAAAAATAATAATTTTGTACCAAAAGAACCTTAGAAAACTTACCTAACCTTATTATAACAAGAGCAATTTAATTTAGCATATTCCAACTAAATATATTTTAGATAAGTTTACAATAATTTAACAATAACAAACACAATGAAATATATATTTTTCGTTAGGTTCAGAATGATTTTTGCGAAATTAGTGCTTACACAAATTTTAGCTTGCCTTATTCGGCAAGAAGAGCGTTGCTATTTAAGCCAAAATAGCAAGTTTTACCTATTCGTCACGACATACACACACACACAGGTGGGATGGCACTTGGCTCTAACTGGTGTGATAAGAGTGCATAAATTTGAACGAACACGGTCCGAATCCCTTAATGGGCATGGCGAGAGTAAAGGGTGAGGCGGCGTGGGACGAGGGAAGTGAAGGGTGAGGAGGTGACTGTAGGAAGAGGCGGGGGTGGTAATGAAGGGAGGCGGGGTGGTAATGAAGGGAGGCGGGGTGGTAATGAAGGGAGGCGGGGGTGGTAATGAAGGGAGGCGGGGTGGTAATGAAGGGAGGCGGGGGTGGTAATGAAGGGAGGCGGGGTGGTAATGAAGGGAGGCGGGGGTGGTAATGAAGGGAGGCGGGGGTGGTAATGAAGGGAGGCGGGGGTGGTAATGAAGGGAGGCTGGGGTGGTAATGAAGGGAGGCAGGGGTGGTAATGAAGGGAGGCGGGGGTGGTAATGAAGGGAGGCGGGGGTAATGGAGGGGCGAATGAAATGGGAGAGCAGGTGTGGTTGGGGGAGGTGCGGTCTACCTACATGGTAAGGGTAAACACACACTGACAAATACTGGATTACCAGTGTTACACTGGATCAGTAACATCCACACACCTGACGTGATAGTTATCCACTTGTCCCCTTTAACAAGGTAATTCCATATACAGAACTGATGCTATAACAAGAGTAGATGTAACAGATATTAAACGTGACAACAAGACTGGCAATTATTCTTGCCTGGCCCATGGCCGGACTCCGGGAGTAGACTCTCGAAACTCATCAAAGGTATATCAAAGGTTGTATCAGAAGTTCCTAAACCATTAAACCATCCTTAGTTTATGTTAGGTAAGATTTCTCAGGAAACAGGACAAGTGTTTCCTGACACGGGTCATCATATGACCTATTATTCCTTGTATGATTTATTATTCCTTGTATGATTTATTATTCCTTGTATATGTACACTCTTCCCACTCAAACAATAACATCACCGAGTTCATTTTCCTTTCTTATGCCTCACTTCTCCCTCACCTTCACCATTCCTATTCCATTATAGCATTCCCACCATTCTTAGTCCACTTCCTTCGTGAGCAACCCCCATAGACCGAAGTAAGAAGTCAGGTCACAACACACACTTCCCACTCCTGGAGAAGTCAGGTCACAACACACACTTCCCACTCCTGGAAAAGTCAGGTCACAACACACACTTCTCATTACCATAAAAGCGCACAAAACAGGTATTAATGTTGAAGATAACGAATGCCTACGTTATTTACGGTGCGGTGTTAAGAGGGAGATGCACTGCTACTTTTGAAGGAGAGAAGAGGCACTGTTCATTTTGAACTAGAGGCGCTGTTTCTTTTTGAAAGATAGGCGAGGCAATGTTCTTTCTGAAGGAAAGGCGAGTTACTGTTCCTTTTTGAAAGGCGAAGGACTGTTCCTTTTGAGGAGGCAAGGGCCTGCTCCTTTTTGAAGGAAAAGAGAGGGACTGTTCCCTTTGAAGGAAAGGCAAGGGACTGTTTCTTTTTGAAGGAAACCCGAGGGACTGTTCCCTTTGAAGGAAATATCAAGGGACTGTTTCTTTTGAAGAGGCAAGGGCCTGCTCCTTTTTGAAGGAAACGCGAGGGACTGCTCCTTTCTGAAGTAAACGTGAGGGACTGTTCCCTTTGAAGGAAGCGTGAGGGACTGTTCCCTTTGAAGGAAAGGAAAAGAACTGTTCCTTTTGAAGGAGTGGGGCGAGGCACTCTCTCTGGCTTTTCCAATTCCAGGATGTTCAATAGCCACATTTCCATCATTCCAAACTGACCTTCTGCCGCTTAGTTTAGCCTTACCAGTCCTTCCTGGAGACCTGATGTGCTTCTTGCTATGTGATGTGTCTGCTGATGTTGTGTGCTGTGTCTGCTGTGCTTGTTGCTGCTATGTGTTATGCTTCTTGTGTGCCGTGTCTGTTGTGTGATGTCTGTTGTGTGATGTCTGTTGTGTGATGTCTGTTGTGTTGTGTTCGTTGGCGGGTGTCTCTTCTGTTGGTTTGAGAGTGGTGCTGGTGGGTAGAGATGCTGGTGGGTGGCGGTGGCACTGGTGGGTAGTGGTGCTGGTGGGTAGTGGTGCTGGTGGGTAGTGGTGCTGGTGGGTAGTGGTGCTGGTGGGTAGTGGTGCTGGTGGGTAGTGGTGCTGGTGGGTAGTGGTGCTGGTGGGTAGTGGTGCTGGTGGGTAGTGGTGCTGGTGGGTAGTGGTGCTGGTGGGTAGTGGTGCTGGTGGGTAGTGGTGCTGGTGGCAATGCTCATGTGGTGGTGGCGCTGAAGGTTGTGGTGCTAGTCGGTGGTGGCACTGATGGGTAGAGATGCTACTGGTGGGTGGCGGTGGCACTGGTGGGTGGCGGTGGCACACTGGTGGGTGGCGGTGGCACACTGGTGGGTGGCGGTGGCACACTGGTGGGTGGCGGTGGCACACTGGTGGGTGGCAGTGGCACACTGGTGGGTGGCGGTGGCACACTGGTGGGTGGCGGTGGCACACTGGTGGGTGGCGGTGGCACACTGGTGGGTGGCGGTGGCACACTGGTGGGTGGCGGTGGCACACTGGTGGGTGGCGGTGGCACACTGGTGGGTGGCGGTGGCACACTGGTGGGTGGCGGTGGCACACTGGTGGGTGGCGGTGGCACACTGGTGGGTGGCGGTGCCTCCATGACAAATGCATCAGCCTACTGGTTCTCTCCTTGTTTCCTGATCTATTATGGACGACTCTATACCTACAACACAGTACCACTCCCCCACCCCTCCCTGCAACCAGCTGCGTACAGCGACAGCAGCAGCAGACACAACAGCAACAGGAAATGCAGCAAGAGCTGCAGCCGAACCAAAAGCAGCAGCAATAGCCGGAGTAATAATTAAAGCAAAAGTAACCAGAATACAGTGCAGAAACAACAGAATTCGGAGCACAGAAACAGCAGTAGCCAAAGTACAGAAACAACAACAGCAAAGCAACAGCAACACGACTGCAGTAAAATATCTGCTACCAAACTGTTTTTATTGGCAATCTTGATGCAAAAGTCGGGAAATTCCGCTCTTAAGCAGTGTTTGTGTAGAATTTATGGGTTAATTCCAGTGTTTCGTGCCTTTTACAGTCGCCGAATTTAAATAATGTGCCGGAAAATGCTGCACACCTGTACCATACCTCTGACCGGTTTCCAGAGATTTTCTAAACCTGCAGCCTCCTGGTAAGAGAACTTACGTAAGAGGTTAAGAAACTGATCATCTCGCGCCAAGGGTGATGGACTAATTACTTCAAACTGTCTCTCTACTTCGTCTTCCAACAAGGCTGATGTCTCCAGGGGTGTAATTCATCTCTATATTCGACTGATGAAGCCTGCAGCGAGGGCGAAACGTTCGTCAATATTCGTAGTATTGTCAGCATCTTACTCATCGATAATCTGCTGGCATACCAATTACATCATGCCAAAACATGTCATTATGATTGTAGAATGTTGGATTTGAGAACAGGCCAGTAGGCTTGCTGCAGTGCTCAAGTCTTATGTTCTCGCGTTCTTAAAAAACAATGTTGCCATTAAAACAGAGCTTTTGTTTATACGGTCCATGCATGGGTGTGAAAATCTAACCCAAATCTGCACACCGAAATTACTCCCTTCGAAAACAAGAGGCTCAGCAGACAGTATAAAATACCTCCAATGAAAAGCAGGGATGCAATGAGTACACTAGGAGAGAACTAAACAAGTGTAAAAGAACCAAGACTTTTCAGCACCCTCCCTTCACACGTAAGATAAAGACTCCTAGCAGACTTCAAGAGAGGATTTGAGAAGTCCTTCAAGTCAGTTCCTTATCACCCGTGCTGTAGTGCGTACCTTTGATGAGTTTCGATGAGCCCGGCCATGGGCCAGGCTCATCTGGTACTAGCCTCGTCAGGCAGGCTGTTGCTACTGGAGGCCCGCTGACCCACATATCCATCACAGCTTGGATGATCTGGCACCTGGTGTTTATGTTAAATTACGTGCGGCTAGCACCAACGGCCTGGTTGATCAGCCCACCACCCAGGATGCCAGGTCTGGAACTGGGCCGCAGGGGTGATGATCCCCGAAAACATCTTTCAGGTAAGAACTAATAAAATCCATATTAGTGAAAAAAACAACAACAACGTTGTCTCTGAGGCTTGTTCCGGGGTCACACAGGCACTACATGACACTTACGGATTTAGCGCTTCCCGATGAATATTATAACATCCGGAGATCAGCTCACTACTAGCTGGGCAGAGGCAGCACCTGTGTGAAGAAACCTGCCTGGGATTCGAACCCGGGTCCTCTAGATTGTGAGTAGAAAGCTTTGAACAACAAGCTATGAGCCACCGCCATGGTGGTAGTAACTAGCTGGTAAGGGTTCGTAGTTGTGGTAGACGTGATTGTTATACTGGGGACCATGGGAAGAGGGGAAGGATATTGTTGTGCTAGAAGTGAGGATGTTACACTGCGAATTGAGGGATGGTGGTAGTTGTGGTAGAGGAAGTCGAATACCATGAGAGATACAGATGACAGGAAGACCTGAAAGAGAGGTACAGATGACAGGAAGACCTGAAAGAGAGGTACAAATGACAGAAAGCCCTGAAAGAGACGATCTCTGAGTCTCAGTGTAGCATAAGAGGATCTCCTGGATCTCCTGGGCCCACTGGTCTCCTCCTGTGTGAGACTGTCTTTACCTACCTTTGCTAGCTAGGCTCACCTTTCCCTTGCACTCTGATGCTGCAACGATCACTTGCAATACCGTAGACTGTACAGAGAAATTCCACTGCCCGTACAACTTCAAACATCTAAATTACTGGGTACGTTTAAAATCCCTCAAATTGTACTCCCTGGAGCGCAGGCGAGAAAGTTGTATCAAAATTTACACATGGAGGTTGCTGGAGGGACTGGTTCCAAATCTGCACCTCTGAAAATACTATATACGAGAGAGAGAGAGAGAGAGAGAGAGAGAGAGAGAGAGAGAGAGAGAGAAGATAGATTACGGGGGGGCGTAAAAGACATTGAAAGGGAAGAAAGAAAGAAAATCCCCTGAAGAAGGGAGTCGGAACGGGAAAAGGGAAGAGAGACGTGGAAACGTGTGAGAAAGGTTTAGAGTGTGGAAACCGAGCCCCTTGAAGTAGAGAGGTGGAGCGTTAAAAGTGGAAGGCGACAGAGAGAGAGAGAGAGAGAGAGAGAGAGAGAGAGAGAGAGAGAGAGAGAGAGAGAGAGAGAGAATTTACATGGAGTGAAGAGTGAGACACCACAAAAACGGGCTCGTCAAGATCAGAGGCAACAACACAAGTGAGAGTAAAAAGAAACTGTCAGCCGACTCAAACACAAGCCTATTTCTACACCAACTACAACAACACCAACACCAACCACACCAACGCCAACACCATCCCCACCAACACCAATACCATCCACATTATTATACAGCAATACTGGATACATTAGCAGTGTGATGCTATCTTGTTCTATATGACAGTTACACAGTAGGAACAAAGGCTATGTTTACCTTTCATATTCCACCCCACAGAATGGGTCACAGTGTTAAAAATCTGTTAGCCTGAGTTAAGGTGTTTTCAGCAGAACAATGAAGATAACAAGTAGGAAGGATGGTGGAGTAAACAGGAAGAGAGGAAAGGGAAGGGGGATGACAGGGACAAACTTGAATTACTGTACCTAGAACACGACAAACCGAGAGGATGATTATAATGACTGTAATTATCAGTTACTGAATTAACATCACCAAACAGACAACGGAATATCGTAAGTTCCGTAGATAAGACGTTTCAGCGTTGGACCTGGTATGTACAAGGACCACGGTTCGAGTCCCCGCCCAGTATTCTGTTGATCAAGAAGAGAATCTTTACTTTGTTCGCTCCCATAGCTCATGTCGTATTAAAATATACTGTACACAAGCAAGTAGGCCTCTCGCAGTGCGCCTCCCACGCTCCTGCACTTTCACTTAAACCTAAGTACATGACAACTGAATAAGTGACGCGGACGTGAGTACAAATACAGGAGTACAAATACAGGAGTACAAATACAGGAGTACAAACACAGCCTCTACGCAAGGATGACACGCAAAATCGTGAAGCGTTCCAATTTTTTAGGCGGGGCTAGGAACTATGACTCGACCCCTGCAACCACAAATAGGAGAGTGAGTACAGGATTAAAAACGAAAGCGTGCCTAGAAAAAACTGACACTAAACGTCAATTCAACTAAAAGTTTCAACTAAACCAAATACTCCATTAACACAACACGACCCATCTTAACCCCAATGATTATCAGCAAAATCTAAAAGCATAATTATTTAGCACAAAATTGGTTGGAAGAACACTGGTTCAAAGAACTTTACGTTAAGGATGTCATGATAAACGAGGAAATATTTAACGAGGAGACAAGAAAGCTGAAGAGCTTTACAACTCTCTCCTCTAGCTTACCTGTAGTAGATTTTTCGGGGGTCACCGCCCCCCACCCCAAGGGAGGGACCGAAGGTCTCAGTCACCCCACGGCTCGGTCCCAAACCAGGCCTCCAGACTGATGATGACCTCTGATATACCCCTAATCGGTTTCGATAGTTTTCCCACTCCTGCAGTCCGACCCTTGGCCAGGCTTGTCTGGTGCTGGCCTGGTCAACTAGGCTATTGCTGCTGCCTGACATAGAATGTAGTAAACCACATACTGTATCTTACTGACATACTTGCCGATATAATTTGCATGACCTGATTAATCAGACTGTTGGCGCTGTCCTCATACAGTCAAACTTAAGCACCACAGCCCAGCTAATCAGGAACTGACTTCAAGTTGTCTAGTGCACTCTTCACGACACCCATGGCTTTACTGGTGACCGTGGGTTAACTGTGGTGACTGTGGGTTAGCTATGGTAACTGTGGGTTAGCTGTGGTAACTGGTTTAGCTGTGGTGACTGGTGAATTATCTTTCATTAAAACAAAACGAGAAGAAGGGAGCAAGAAAAGAGTAAGGGAGTGAGGGGACGCAAATAACGTCACTGTCACTGTAAAAGAGATCCCAGGGGTGCGGTGTGCACAATAAGGGAACACTGTATCAACATCCGTGGCCTCAGATTATTCGACATCTTACCAGAAGATATTAGAAACACTGCTGGAACAAGTGTGGAAATCTTCAAGAGGAAACTGGATCAGTATCTTCACCAGCTGCCAGATATGTAGGGCAGCGTGCCTCCAGCAGCAACAGTCTAGTTGACCACGCTAGCACCAGACGAGCCTGGCCCATGGCCAGGGTCCGAGAGTTGTAAGACTCTCTCGAAACTCATCAAAGGTAAGACCAGCAAGTTGCTTTACGAACCAGGAACCAGAACCAGCTGGCCACCACGGGGCACACAGGAGTAGAGAAGAGACGGGAGATGGCTAGAGGAAGAGGAATGAGGATAGAGGAGATGCAATGGTGCTTATAATTATAACCTTAATTTTTCAAGGGGTGGAGGGGTAAGCCAGCGGAAGGCCTCGATCAGATGACTAAAAGCTCTAGCTGTAGGTCATGATATGATTAAGACCCGCGTCAGGAAACACTTGCCTTGTTTCCAGACAAATATTACCTAACCTAAGAGATAAGTGGAAAGAGGAGGGGATAAAGGGTGGATGGAGACAGGAAGGGAAAAGAAGATTGGAGAGAAAGGACGGGGAAAAGAGGAAGAGGGGAAATAGAGGGCAGAGGCAGGGTGAAGGAAAGTGAGATAAAAACACAGTATGAGAACCACTAAAAATAAACGACTTGCCACACTCACAAAAACGTTAACACACATTTATTCCCCCTCCCTTCCTCTCTCTCTCTCTCTCTCTCTCTCTCAGAAATCAAGATATCACAACTTTCTTGAGAGACGCTCCCGCTGGACACACGACAGACATCTTTGCGTCATCTTTTAAAAGTTTTTCCGTCATGCCGTTTCCCAACAATGCCCCGGGGGGAGGGGGGGAATATATGCTCTATAATGTATCTAGGCCTAATGTGCTTCCCCTTCCTGGGCTCGAACCGACGTTCCCGCAACGTGAAAGGCGTCTCAACCAGGAGGTCAAGCTACTGTAACACAACTGTATATTTCATGGTTTGTATTTTTTTTTCTTTTTGAGATTTTCATTGTTCAGAATGAAAAATAAAAACATTCAACAAAAAAAAAAAATTCAAAGGTAAATTTTAAAGACCTTTTAAATTACTGTAAAATTTAAAACTAAATTTCATTATTTATTTTTTTTACTGTTGAACCTTTTTAAAAACCTTCCAATGAATATTTGAACGCCGGTTTTGTTAACGAAATATGCAAAGACTAGATTAATTTATAATTAATTTAGAATTGATAATCCTTCACCAAACACTTCTTAAACACGACAGGAAACATCTATAACCAGAAAAATGTTTACAGTGGCGCCTTGAGACTAACATTCTGACTCTGCTGGGCAAGACGCACGGGTAACACTTGGGTGGGTCTACTGTGGAAACGTTTCGCTTGCACAACAGACTTCTTCAGTCAGTTACAGGTGAATACAACAATAGTAGTAGTAGCAATTTTGACGTAATCAGCCCGCCATCCTTGGTGGGAGGTGATCAGTCCCACAAGTCTGGTGGGAGGTGATCAGTCCCACAAGTCTGGTGGGAGGTGATCAGTCCCACAAGTCTGGTGGGAGGTGATCAGTCCCACAAGTCTGGTGGGAGGTGATCAGTCCCACAAGTCTGGTGGGAGGTGATCAGTCCCACAAGTCTGGAGGGGTTGTATTAGATTATTTACGTAAGTTCCCTCACGGTTCAGTAAATCAGTCTTGATGGACTGAATACATCGACTCCAGGCTGAGAGACTGATTACCTCATTCTCCTCATCTTCCACCGTTTTTCTCTGTATTGGACTGAAGAAGCCACTGACTGACGAAACGTTTCCTCAATAAAGATTTCCAAATGTTACACAAGTGTCTGGTGCTTCCACTCGTCGTGGCGAAGCTTTTCCTTCAACTTTCTGAACCGTACACAGCGTTCTTTCCCACAGTTTGTCGATATCATGGTACCACTTACAACCACCATACTCTATAATGAACCTTACGTACTTCGTGCATAGCGTCTAGTGATGTATCGGATATTTGCATCCGCACAATTTCTTACATCCACATCCGCATTCGCATCCGTAAAATGAGTAAGACATCCGTATACACATCCGCATACCGGATATCTAATTTTTTCACATCCGATACATCCCTAATAGCGTCCTCAAGAACTCTAGGTTGCTGAATGCTGATCAGAGGTGCAGTTGTGACTGCATCAAAGGCCACCCCGCCTCTCTCTGCATGATAACACGACTACCATGAATGACTGAGCACACCAGCTGACAGTAAATCACTCCTGGGTCACACTAGCAGCTCACATCAAGGTAAATACTCAAGAGTGGCGGAGGTTATTGAGCCTGGGTTGAAGGTCACGCCCCCTTGCGTGACACCACCCGTCCTATCACCATGCAACCCAAAGAATAAGTGAGTGCTGCTCACTCCACCTCTCCTGCAGTCTAGTTACCTCCTGATAAGACGGGCTGTGGTGCCTGCGTGGGGCTAGCACCAACAAGCTGGTTGGTGGTGACCCACGAAATCAAGTTACCTTCAAGACACCACTTGAAGACAATGATAGCACGCCCATGTCCTCTGCTAATTAGATAATTGATAAGTTCCAAAATACTAGATGACTGCTATTAGCAAATCTTCACTGTCATCACCTGGCATTATAGTGTGTGTGTGTTCAGTGTTTACAGGGGTGTCGAGGCTCAGCTTCTGGCCCCGAGACTACTTTGATCACTATCACTGATTTCTGGCCTCTTGTGTTTTATCATAATAACTCTTGAACCTTTATAGTGTGTGTGTGTACAAGTCTCAGTCTCTCTCTCTCTCTCTCTCTCTCTCTCTCTCTCTCTCTCTCATCATGTTCCTCTCACATCATCCCCCCTACAACGACCACTACTTTTATGTCTGGTTATCAGAAACCATTTAAGATAAAAAATCTCAATTTGAAACATGGCAGAATATTTCTGAGAGCAGCCAAGTAAAACCATATAGAAAAAAACGGAAAAAAACATGCAAAACTACGAAAACTCGTGAAAACCGCAAAAGACCCATGTAAAAACCGGCAAAAAGATTCATGTAAAAAAACACAAAAAAAGACCCATATAAAGCCACAAAAGACCCATGTAAAACCGGTAAAATAAGACCCGTATAACCATAAAAAAGACCCAAATAAAATCGTAAAAAATACCCATGTAAAACTACAGAAAGACCCATACAAACCGTAAAACACACACACACACAAAAGGCGAAAAACATAAAACACCTTTACAAAACTGCAAAAAGCACATAAAAATGCCAAACTAAAAAAAAAAAAACCACGTAAAACTGACCAAAAAAAAAAACTAAAACTGCCAAAAAAACTATAAAAACCTACACAAAACCTAAACGACAAAAAAAAAGTCTCACAGCGGATACGTAGTTTAAAGAGATTACGAGAAAAATTTACATTTTCACAAAGCTGACTATTATCCTGACGCCTAAAGCATCATTAGGCCACATAGGCGGGGGCGGGGGCGGTCCGGCGGCTGGGCCAAACTCACAAATTTGGTGGGAAATCATCAGTGCGTATTAAGAAGAGGTCGTGATGCAAATTCAAACACATTTATCGAACGCTTGGATACATTTACCGGACCTGTACATACATTTATCCAAAATCGTGGACACGTTTACTGGTCTTCAAACACGTTTACCGAGATAGTGAAAACGTTAACCAACTCGTGTATACGTTTATGCAACTCGTGTACACGTTTTTCCAACTCGTGTACACGTTTATGCAACTAGTGTACACGTTTTCCCAACTCGTGTACACATCGTAGAGGACTCTGGACAGCTCGCACATACAAGGACGATTCATCCTACGAATTGTATAATGCAAATGCCAAAGGATCTTTTAATTGTGATTATTAGATTTAGCAAAAACGTAAAACTTAGTACAATTAAAATTTCTTTACAATCTTCCCACCACCCAAAATTCCACTAGGTACCCAAACGTGCATGATCGCACACTCCCGGCTCTCTCTACTCGAGTTTCTATGCCCAGAGTCATTCAGTGAAAATACCACATCTAGTCTTGCAGGCTTATCATCTATCCTTTGATATACCTTATATACCTCTGACGAGTTTCGAGAGTCTACTCGCAGAGCCCCGGCAATGGGCTAGGCTCGTCTGGTGTTATCCTGATCAACAAGGCTGTTGCTGCTTGAGGCTCGCTTCCCCCCACATATCCATCACACCCTGGTTGATCTGGAACCTGGTGAAGATGTCCAATTTCCTCTTGAAGACATCTACACTTGCTCCAGCAGTGTTTGTGATATCGTCTGGTAAGATTTTGAATAATCTGGGGCCATGGATGTTGATACAGTGTTTCCTTACTGTGCCCACCGCACACCCATAATTTTCTTGAAATGCTCAAAGTTCCTCATTATGATCTCCAACTGCTTCACTATCCATATTTTCAACTCGTGCAGGTCTGTTTTTCCTATTACACTGTGATTGAAATCTCCCAAATGAGCTGTTGTAACAGCTCTTATCTTGCAAATATAACTAGAAATGCTAAACCTTGTAAAACCCTGTGTAAAAAATCAACAAATTTACTTTTAACACGAATGGCCCACAATACCGACAAGTTGATAAATTAACACAGGTGTTGTGCATGTGTATAATTCATCAGTTTGAATTCCCTGGGATTAAGAGTCTGAAACACCATTAACTCTTGATCATTAGTATCACTGTTAATTCTCTTTTTCAATTTCTTTGCTCACTGTAAGGACGCTCTGTTCGGGAAAACTGCATTCATTATTACGCTACTTGAGCTTCGTGTCTGTGAGTGCTATGACTTCTGGTTGTTCCTCTCCTTTCCATCTTTAATTCCCCACTCTTCTTGATTTCGTCCGTTAAAAAAAAAGACACATTACAAAACAAGCTATTATTGGGACAACGTTTCCTCTGTTAAGAGCTGTATCAAAGGCTTCCCAAAGCTCTACACAGATCGAAACGTTGTCCCAATGAAAACCGTCTGCAGCCTATGTCTGTTCTTCGATATTGTCGGGCTGTCCGTCATTCGGATCTAATACGTCATCCGTTTTTTTTAACGTACTCTGCTGCTGCCATTTACCAGTGAATGCTACCATTCACTGTTGAAGGTTGTAGGGAGCGAGTAGGTTGTAGGGAGCTAGGAGGTTGTAGGGGGCGAGGAGGTTGTAGGGAGCTAGGAGGTTGTAGGAGGCGAGGGGGTTGTAGGGGGCGAGGAGGTTGTAGGAGGCGTATACTAGATAGTAGGTACACAGCACACCAAACGACGCAGTAACTGGAACAGACCACCGACAACCTCTGATAGTGCCAGTACACAACCACGACTACCACTACCCCCATCACCACCACACAACCAAGACACAGGAACAAGAGAACACAAATGAGCGAATTACTTACGTCAGGTTAACAAAAGCAACAATTACCATAACAAAAACACAACAAACTTTGGGTACTAACTCACAAGAAGGAATAGAGACAATCTCTTTTTTTGAGCACACGTCTTCAAGGCTATATTAATCAAGGTGGAGAAAACAGCACAGCCAACACAACTATACATATACACATACACACCGTATATTGTATATAAACAATATATTATAATTAATAATAATAATAAATACCCAGGACATTTAAATCACAAGAATTTATATAATATATATATATATATATATATATATATATATATATATATATATATATATATATATATATATATATATATATATACATATATATATATACAAAAAAAAAATTACGAAGCGGGGAGAACTGGAGGGAAGGAAACTCAAGACGAAAAAAATGAAAAGAGTAAAATGGAGAGGAAACAGGGTGATGAAGGGATGGGGAGGGAGGGGGAGAGAGAGTTGGGGAGACTTATAAAGAAAGGAGGGGAGGTAATGCTGGAAAAGAGGGAAAGGGAGGTAGAGAGGAAAGTTAGGGAAGGTAAAGAAAGGAAAAATAAATTAGATGGTATAAGAGCCTAATGAAGAGGATAAGGAGGGATAAAAGAAAAGGCAGGAAAAGCAAAACAGAGGAAAAGCAACATACAAGTATTATTATTATTACATTCATGGAAGGATCGCTAAACCCGCAGGGGTCATATGGGAGGCAATCAGATTAGATCCAGGGAAAAGGAAGGGCATCTCCAAATCTTTGGATCAAGAGCCCATCACCAGTCATCATCCTCAACGTTACCAAGGTAACAATATTAACCAGTCATCATCCTCAACGTTACCAAGGTAACAATATTAACCAGTCATCATCCTCTACGTTACCAAGGTAACAATATTAACCAGTCATCATCCTCTACGTTACCAAGGTAACAATATTAACCAGTCATCATCCTCTACGTTACCAAGGTAACAATATTAACCAGTCATCATCCTCTACGTTACCAAGGTAACAATATTAACCAGTCATCATCCTCAACGTTACCAAGGTAACAATATTAACCAGTCATCATCCTCAACGTTACCAAGGTAACAATATTAACCAGTCATCATCCTCTACGTTACCAAGGTAACAATATTAACCAGTCATCATCCTCTACGTTACCAAGGTAACAATATTAACCAGTCATCATCCTCAACGTTACCAAGGTAACAATATTAACCAGTCATCATCCTCAACGTTACCAAGGTAACAATATTAACCAGTCATCATCCTCAACGTTACCAAGGTAACAATATTAACCAGTCATCATCCTCAACGTTACCAAGGTAACAATATTAACCAGTCATCATCCTCAACGTTACCAAGGTAGCAATATTAACCAGTCATCATCCTCTATGTTACCAAGGTAACAATATTAACCAGTCATCATCCTCTACGTTACCAAGGTAACAATATTAACCAGTCATCATTCTCAACGTTACCAAGGTAACAATATTAACCAGTCATCCTCTATGTTACCAAGATAACAATATTAACCAGTCATCCTCTATGTTACCAAGGTAACAATATTAACCAGTCATCATCCTCTACGTTACCAAGGTAACAATATTAACCAGTCATCATACTCAACGTTACCAAGGTAACAATATTAACCAGTCATCATCCTCAACGTTACCAAGGTAACAATATTAACCAGTCATCATCCTCTATGTTACCAAGGTAACAATATTAACCAGTCATCATCCTCTATGTTACCAAGGTAACAATATTAACCAGTCATCATCCTCTACGTTACCAAGGTAACAATATTAACCAGTCATCATCCTCTACGTTACCAAGGTAACAATATTAACCAGTCATCATCCTCTATGTTACCAAGGTAACAATATTAACCAGTCATCCTCTATGTTACCAAGGTAACAATATTAACCAGTCATCATCCTCAACGTTACCAATGTAACAATATTAACCAGTCATCATACTCAACGTTACCAAGGTAACAATATTAACCAGTCATCATCCTCTACGTTACCAAGGTAACAATATTAACCAGTCATCATCCTCTACGTTACCAAGGTAACAATATTAACCAGTCATCATCCTCTACGTTACCAAGGTAACAATATTAACCAGTCATCATCCTCACGTTACCAAGGTAACAATATTAACCAGTCATCATCCTCTACGTTACCAAGGTAACAATATTAACCAGTCATCATCCTCTACGTTACCAAGGTAACAATATTAACCAGTCATCATCCTCTACGTTACCAAGGTAACAATATTAACCAGTCATCATCCTCTACGTTACCAAGGTAACAATATTAACCAGTCATCATCCTCTACGTTACCAAGGTAACAATATTAACCAGTCATCATCCTCTACGTTACCAAGGTAACAATATTAACCAGTCATCATCCTCTACGTTACCAAGGTAACAATATTAACCAGTCATCATCCTCACGTTACCAAGGTAACAATATTAACCAGTCATCATCCTCAACGTTACCAAGGTAACAATATTAACCAGTCATCATCCCTCACGTTACCAAGGTAACAATATTAACCAGTCATCATCCTCTACGTTACCAAGGTAACAATATTAACCAGTCATCATCCTCTACGTTACCAAGGTAACAATATTAACCAGTCATCATCCTCTACGTTACCAAGGTAACAATATTAACCAGTCATCATCCTCTACGTTACCAAGGTAACAATATTAACCAGTCATCATCCTCTACGTTACCAAGGTAACAATATTAACCAGTCATCATCCTCTACGTTACCAAGGTAACAATATTAACCAGTCATCATCCTCTACGTTACCAAGGTAACAATATTAACCAGTCATCATCCTCTACGTTACCAAGGTAACAATATTAACCAGTCATCATCCTCTACGTTACCAAGGTAACAATATTAACCAGTCATCATCCTCTACGTTACCAAGGTAACAATATTAACCAGTCATCATCCTCTACGTTACCAAGGTAACAATATTAACCAGTCATCATCCTCTACGTTACCAAGGTAACAATATTAACCAGTCATCATCCTCTACGTTACCAAGGTAACAATATTAACCAGTCATCATCCTCTACGTTACCAAATTAACAATATTAACCAGTCATCATCCTCTATGTTACCAAGGTAACAATATTAACCAGTCATCCTCTATGTTACCAAGGTAACAATATTAACCAGTCATCATCCTCTACGTTACCAAGGTAACAATATTAACCAGTCATCATACTCAACGTTACCAAGGTAACAATATTAACCAGTCATCATCCTCTACGTTACCAAGGTAACAATATTAACCAGTCATCATCCTCTACGTTACCAAGGTAACAATATTAACCAGTCATCATCCTCTACGTTACCAAGGTAACAATATTAACCAGTCATCATCCTCAACGTTACCAAGGTAACAATATTAACCAGTCATCATCCTCTACGTTACCAAGGTAACAATATTAACCAGTCATCATCCTCTACGTTACCAAGGTAACAATATTAACCAGTCATCATCCTCAACGTTACCAAGGTAACAATATTAACCAGTCATCATCCTCACGTTACCAAGGTAACAATATTAACCAGTCATCATCCTCAACGTTACCAAGGTAACAATATTAACCAGTCATCATCCTCAACGTTACCAAGGTAACAATATTAACCAGTCATCATCCTCTACGTTACCAAACTACAATATTTATTAACGCAGATAATTACATACAAGCCCTCAAGCCCTCAGCTACATTTGCATATCAAAAGAAAAATTGCATCTGAATACATTAGTTTATTCTTTCAGAGTATAACCTGCAAATGAGATGTTTTTCCTCTCGCTGCCTCCAACTAAAACAGATAATAATATGACTAGCGATATAATGCAGGATGTGTGGGCCGGTGGGCCGCCAGCACCAACAGCCTGGTTGGCCAGGTAAACACATTACCATCTAAGGTATGTCAAAGGTGACAGCTTAAGTATAACTTCCAGGTGAGCAGGTAACCTATAGGCGACTTCCGGGTGGGGGGCGCCGCCCCCACGGCCAGCTCCCAGACCAGGCCTTCTGACCTTTGATGAGTTCCCAGAGTTCTACTCCTGGAGGAGCCGGCCATCAGTCAGGCTCGTCTGGTGTTTGCCTGGTTAACCAGGCTCAAACTAGCCACAAGAAGTCAAATGTACGCACCACAGTCCTGCTTATCAGGAACTTATTAAGTTCCCTCTTGAAGACAGCTAGGGATATGTTAGTAATTTCCCTTATGTATGAAGGGAGTGTGTTGGAGAGTCTTGGTCCCTTTACATTTACTGATTTATCAGTGTACTCCTACTGCCGTTATTTGTATTAACATTTATAATACCTGCTTAGGGAATTGTAGGTGACCAAACAAACGTTAAATTTCGCACGCATAAAACAAAATCTAACCTACAGAAACAATGGAAATGTTAAGTCAAAAGCCACGTACAAATCCAACAATTTCACTAACGCACACACAACAACACTGAACTACAGCCAAATTAAAAACTTTCTCAATACAAAAAAAGGGCAACAAAACCGAATATTTACCAACCCCTTTACCAGGTGGGAAAAAGTGGCACCAGCTAGAAAAAGGTGGAACCGGGTGGTAAAAAAATTGGGAACAGTGGGACTACGAGGGAAAAAAATTGAGGAACAGTAGGACTAGGTGGGAAAAATTGGGGAACAGTAGGACTAGTTGGGAAAAATTGGGGAACAGTTGGACTAAGATAAAAAAAAAATTGGGGAACTGTTGAACTAGAGAAAAAACATTGGGGAACAGTGAAACAACGTTGGAAAGAAGTGGGACACCGTGGGACCGAGGGGGGGGGAGTGGTACCGGGTGGGGAAAAAAGTGGTACCGGGTGGTATGAGTCAGGAAAAAGTGAGGACGTAAACTCAAATAAGTAACTCTGCACTAAAAATGGGTCAATTCCAGCATAACTCTGCTCCTGTAACTACAAAGATATTACAATAGAAGAGTAATTCTCACTCTCTCGCACAAACACAATCTCACACACACATACAATCACATGTATACAATCACACACACACACACTAAAAGGGGAACACACGTCATACATAATCACAGGCTGAGAGAAATCGTTACAAACTTAAGAGTGGCTCCAGTAGACAATAACAGACACGCCTGAAGGCAAGTTCCCACGCGTTAAGCGTCACAGTAAATGTTTTTTAAAGAGAAGTTGGGAACTTAAAGGTCAGAGTGAAGCAGCGGCGGCAGAGGCGACGATACTGTAGTGGGTTCCTTATTGATGATGCAAATTGCATACTTCTACTGAAGCTTAAATCAATCTTGTGCGAAATTTATAGAAAACTTCTGTTGCTGTTCTTGGTGGAGGTGGTTGGTATTTAGTTTTTCCTACTCCAACACCTCCGTTTGCCCCTCAAATACCTGTGCCCCTCCTCCATCACCCTTCCAACACCTGTTTCCTCCTACGCCACAACCTACGGTATGAATTAGAGGATAAGGCGTCTATTCCGGACCTCGTGCAGCGAGCACCAACAGCCTGACTGCTTAGGTGATGCATTTTGAATCGTCTAAGCCTCTTGTTTTCGCATGGAGTTATTCCGGTGTGCAGATTTGGAACCAATCCCTTCATAATTTTCCAGGTGTGAATTATGATGCATCTTTCTTCCAGATAGTGCAGTTCGAGGGACTTCAAACGTTCCCAGTAAATTAGGTAATATTTATATCTGGAGAAGGTGCTTTGTAATTGACTAAATTTATATTGACCGTTCTCGGTATACTTCTCAGATCTGCAATTTCGCTTGCCTTTAAAGGGGCTGTTAAAGTACAGCAATACTCCAGTCTAGAGAGAAAAAACAAGTGACTTGAAGATCTAGTTATCCAGCCTATCATTTTCCCTGCGGTCGTGAAAATGACACTGTTGTGATCCATGAAAGAGATCATACATTAGCACTCCTAGGTCCCTCACTTTAGTTTTTTGCTCTACTGATTGATTAAAGTCTTAATAAAGTCTATTTGTCCTCAATGAACATCATGTTATTGTCAGTGACCCACTTGAAGACTTAGTTTACAGGTATACTCTCATACAACTTCTAGTATCATCCGAAAAGGATGATTAAGTGCTATGATTGATTGTTCTGTCTACGTCGGATACGATAATGAGAAAGAGAACAGAGGAGACTACTGTGCCTCGTGGAACAGAGGAGACTACTGTGCCTCGTGGAACAGAACTTTTCACTGTGGCAGCCTCTAATTTAACTCTGTTCACTGTTACCCTCTGGGTTCTACCTGTTAGAAAGTTACAGCAACACAGACTCAATCACAGTAACACAACTCTAGAATACAGATGAGATGGTACAACTCTGGGAGTACACCTTGGCGAGTACAACCCTGAGAGTACATCTTGGCGAGTACAATTCTGGGAGTACACCTTGGCGAGTACAACCTTGGGAGTACACCTTGGCGAGTACAACTCTGGGAGTACACCTTGGCGAGTACAACCCTGGGAGTACATCTTGGCGAGTACAATTCTGGGAGTACACCTTGGCGAGTACAATTCTGGGAGTACACCTTGGCGAGTACAACCCTGGGAGTACACTTGGCGAGTACAACTCTGGGAGTACATCTTGGCGAGTACAACTCTGGGAGTACATCTTGGCGAGTACAATTCTGGGAGTACATCTTGGCGAGTACAACTCTGGGTAATCTTGGCAGGTACAACTGGGTCATTTGGCATACAACTGGAGTACGACTTATGACGGTTAGCTCGTCTGTTTGCAAAAGACGGAAGTACGCACTTTAGACGTGTGAGCTCGCCGTGTACACCAGCAGTTGTACTCGCCAAGGTGTACTCCCAGAGTTGTACTCGCCAAGGTGTACTCCCAGAGTTGTACTCGCCAAGGTGTACTCCCAGAGTTGTACTCGCCAAGGTGTACTCCCAGAGTTGTACTCGCCAAGGTGTACTCCCAGAGTTGTACTCGCCAAGGTGTACTCCCAGAGTTGTACTCGCCAAGGTGTACTCCCAGAGTTGTACTCGCCAAGGTGTACTCCCAGAGTTGTACTCGCCAAGGTGTACTCCAGGCGTCATCCAGTAATGCCGGACGATGAAACTTAAAACACCAGTGACACTCCTGTACCAGTGGCACTCCTGCACCAGTGACACTCCTGTACCAGTGGCACTCCTGCACCAGTGACACTCCTGTACCAGTGGCACTCCTGCACCAGTGACCAGTCTTGCTGTTTTATTTTTTTTGTTACCGTCGTTGTCCGGTTTCCATGATCTGGCCCTTACAGGATATACTACCTTTGATATACCTTTGATAAGTTTCGAGAGTTCTCCTACTCTCCCGCAGCCGGGTACCTGGGCCAGGCGTGTCTGGTGCTTTCCTGCTGGCGGGCAGCATATCCACCACAGCCTGGATGATATCCACTGGTGGTGGGTTGAAGAGTCTAGGGCCCTGCATGTTGATAGTGTTCTGTAGATGCTGCTACAGCAATTCTACTTTCCACTGAGTTTTTTCCACATTTCCAAATATTTTACTCCGGTAAGTTGCGATGGCATCGTGCAAGTGTGCAGATTGCTGTTGCACTCAGCTCACACACTGAGGTCCGGGGACGGTAGGTCACCGGTACGGTGACCCAATAAGACACCTGCTGTCCCTGTTCACCTATCAGTAAAATAGGTACCTGGGTGTCAGTCGACTGGTGTGGGTCGCATCCCTGGGACAAAACTGACCTAATCTGCAGAAAATGCTCAGCATAACAAGGGGTTTCCTATATAGTAGTATATCATTGATGTCAGCTAGGCCTGTATACCTTGTACATGTAGAAAGAAAGATTAATTTATATTATATATACCTTTCTCATATATCTTCCACGTGTATATTATCAGGTATATATGTCTCTCTCTTCCCAGTTCCAGAGAGAATAATCTATATATATTGTGGGATACCCAATAGCTTAGATGTTTTACAGACTATGCGGGTAGTATACGACCTTTGTACATTTTCCAGCTCTGCCTTGAAAGGCGGTTAGAGGAGAGGCCAATATTTAAGTCATGACAGCACCACTAATTTAAACAACGCCAACACTGCCTTTACTTCTACAGTTTTGAAAGTTCATGTAAATTACTCTGTCATTTACCTGACTTCTGCTGCATTTGTTAGACTTTTTTTTCAAACGACAAATCACCTGACATACTTATTCCACCACAACCATCACCACCACCACATAAGAACCACCACCACCACCACTATATAAGAACCACCACAACCATCACCACCACTATATAAGAACCACCACACCATCACCACCACTATATAAGAACCACCACAACCATCACCACCACTATATAAGAACCACCACAACCATCACCACCACTATATAAGAACCACCACAACCATCACCACCACTATATAAGAACCACCACAACCATCACCACCACTATATAAGAACCACCACAACCATCACCACTATATAAGCTCCACCACAACCATCACTATATAAGAACTACCGCAACCACCACCACCATATAAGAACCACAACCATCACCACTACCATATAAGAACCACAACAACCACCACTACTACCATATAAGAACCACCACCACACTAAGTACTCAGTACGCAGAGTACACACACACGTAACACAACAACACAGGATGGTGTATATGCGATATCCTCACACACACACACACACACACAACAAAAAAAAACACAGGTTTATTGTTGAGTAAATCCAAAAATCTTGAAGCGATCCAATGGAAATTTAACGAGCAGCCACAAAATCCCCCAAACCCAGTTCTGTCCGCGGCGCTTTGATAAAAACTGGCGATTAGGAAGATCAAATATGTCTCCACATTGAGTGCCTATGGAGGTGGGATTTGTCCTCTGGCTGTGCCACCGCAATATCGCTTTTATCTACCCTGCTCACAAGGTCTACAGTGGTGCGTTTCGATAACTCCCCCTGAAGCCCATGACACAGCCGATGCTCTTTTGTTCAAATATGACGATTATGGTGGTGGTGGTGGTGGTTGTTGTGGTAGTGATTGTGGTACTAGTGATGGTGGTGGTCAACAGTGATGGTGGTAATAGTAATTTTAAGTGCTGGTGGCAATGATGGAGGTGGTGGTGGTGGTAGTGATAATAATAATGGTGTTGGAGGTAGGTGGGTGGGGGTGAAAATGGTGGTGGTGGTGGTGGTAATGATGATTGTGAGGGTTGTGGCTTACATGTCAGCCAGTCAACAGCCATTTAGAAAACCAACCAATCAGCCAGCCAGAAACCCCAGCCAGCCTACAAGGAGGCGAGATATAATCTGCAGGAGCCGTGTTTCCTGCAGATCTAGAATTTCAGGAATGTTTCCTGGGCTCAGAATGCGAATGTCTTCTAAGACGCGGAAGGCGGATTAATGCTTCTCGCAAACTACATATTGAAAAAAAAACAGCGTGACTGTGAGCCAACACACTCCTTAAACGAACATCTGAAAAAACCCACTAAAATGCAGTAAAGATATACACAAAAATCTCACACACACACACACAGCCTCCGAACAATGGAATTTCTTCTTAAAGACGGAACCAAGACACCTGGCAGGTGATGTTACAAGCGATACGAAAAAATTAAGGGGTCTTAACTGCAAGATGACTCACTCAGTGGAGCTTTTGGTTATATAAGCGAAGCCTTCCGCTGGCTTTCCCAACCACCCCGTTAAAAAAAAATTGAAGATATAAAACGTAATGGAGGTACCTCATACCACACAGTATACCAGTACCTCATACCACACAGTATACCAGTACCTCATACCACACAATATACCAGTACCTCATACCACACAGTATACCAGTACCTCATACCACACAGTATACCAGTACCTCATACCACACAGAGGGAGAATACTTCAGGGTCAACATACAAACACTTACACTGCCAGAGGAAGTGTGGAATAAAGTCAGTCAAAAACAGAGGGACTGATTACCTCAAACTCATTCTGATGTTCACCATTCTCCTTTGTATAGGACTGATTAAGCCACTGTGTGGCGAAACGTTTCCTCAATAAAGATACCCAAGTGTTGCACACGTGTCTAATTTATCAACAGAATAAGAGAAGCTGACCCCTCTCCTGTCTGACCCCCTGCCGCACCTGACTCCCTACGTGACCTGTCCTGACCCCCCCACCCCCTGTCTAATCCCTACTCACCCTAACCCCCTCCCAAAGCCTCACCTTAGTTCTTATTGTCTCTATACCAGATAATCTGATGACTCCTTTTCTCTCTCAATGCACTTTTCCCTCTGCACCACTCTGTACCTCCCGTCTACACCTCACGTCTGTACCACTCTTCTGTACCTCTCCTCTGTACCTTCTCTCATTCTGGGTTCCTCAAAACGCTGTAGTTTTCCTCCTATTCCTCCTTCCCCTCCCCCTGAAATCACAGGGGACATCAGAAGGGAGAAACTCCCCTTTCCCCATGACCTCAGTGAGGATGGGAGAAGGAAGAGACCTCCCCTGGGGTGGGTGAGGGGGGTGAGCCCTCCTTGCCCCTGCTGGCACCAGAGGGGAGACACCATCGGTGCCTAATGACGCGGGACATGGGTGCCATCTTCAGCGGAAATTGGGGCTGCCTATCAGTACGTGACTATCGTCCCCCTCCCCTCCCTTCCCTCATCATCACCAACCTGGCTGTCGCAGTGGAGGGGCGGTGGAGAAGTGGAGGGGCGGTGGAGAAGTGGAGGAATATCACAAGAGATAATAGGTTAGACAAATACATGAGTAGGTGTGAACTAGACTTGCCTAGCATGGGCCAGTAGGCCTGCTGCAGTGCTCCTTCTTTCACATGTTCTGACGAGATCAAAGATCATTATATCTAAAGCGCACACATCAAGGTCACCCAGCCGGAGGACGTAAACACCAGCTTAAATACCTGTCATATACCTGTGATCGGTTGCGCAGCCTGTTCAACCAGGCTGTTGCTGTTGGCAACCCGCTGGCCCACACCCTTCGGAGCCTGGTTAATCTGGCACACCGCGGAGGTAGTGATCCAGTTTCCTCGTAAAAACTTCCTCACTTATTCTGGAAATAGTTCTGATGGTGCCGCCAGGAGGATGAATGATCGTGAGCCACGAATGTGGCTGTGATGCATGTGGGCCAGCGGGCCACCAACAGAAACAACCTGGTTGACCAGGCAAGCCCCAGAAGAGCCTGGCCCCAGGCTCTGGGAGTAGAAAAACGCTCGGAACTCATCAAAGATATATATATATATCTTACTCCAGTTCGCTATGGCTGTATGAGCAACTAGGGCCAGTCCCTCAAGTATCTTCTATATTAACATTATTAGGTATCTCTCTCTCCTTTCCTCAAGAGAGTAGAGCACTGGTACTTTAAACGTTCCCTGTAATTTAAATGGTTTATTGGATCTCTTCAGCCAGTAAATATTCTCAGTACCTTTTCGAACTCTTGAAATCTTTCCTAACTTGAAGTAGCTACTTGCAATGACACAACTAAGTAGTGCAAATGTACTGCAGGTTACAGAATCTCTTATTTCTATTGGAGGAAAAAGAACTTAAGTAACATTTATCAAGTGTTAGTAAGTATAATGATAGACATAGTTTGATCACATGAAAGCATTAGAGGGGTAACTCCAGTCTATGCCAGCAAACTTCGATGAACCCTTAATGTTCAGTGAAGTTTGCTGGCAAAGATAGATCTACATACACTGCTAGGCTTACCAAGGATAGTTCTATATACACTGCTAGGCTTACCAAGGATAGTTCTATATACACTGCTAGGCTTACCAAGGATAGTTCTATATACACTGCTAGGCTTACCAAGGATAGTTCTATATACACTGCTAGGCTTACCAAGGATAGTTCTATATACACTGCTAGGCTTACCAAGGATAGTTCTATATACACTGCTAGGCTTACCAAGGATAGTTCTATATACACTGCTAGGCTTACCAAGGATAGTTCTATATACACTGCTAGGCTTACCAAGGATAGTTCTATATACACTGCTAGGCTTACCAAGGATAGTTCTATATACACTGCTAGGCTTACCAAGGATAGTTCTATATACACTGCTAGGCTTACCAAGGATAGTTCTATATACACTGCTAGGCTTACCAAGGATAGTTCTATATACACTGCTAGGCTTATCAAGGATAGTTCTATATACACTGTTAGGTTTATCAAGGATAGTTCTATATACACTGCTAGGTTTATCAAGGATAGTTCTATATACACTGCTAGGTTTATCAAGGATAGTTCTATATACACTGCTAGGTTTATCAAGGATAGTTCTATATACACTGCTAGGTTTATCAAGGATAGTTCTATATACACTGCTAGGCTTATCAAGGATAGTTCTATATACACTGCTAGGTTTATCAAGGATAGTTCTATATACACTGCTAGGTTTATCAAGGATAGTTCTATATACACTGCTAGGTTTATCAAGGATAGTTCTATATACACTGCTAGGTTTATCAAGGATAGTTCTATATACACTGCTAGGCTTATCAAGGATAGTTCTATATACATTGCTAGGCTTATCAACGATAGTTCTATATACACTGTTAGGTTTTCTATTTAAGACTATAAAAGCGAATAGTAGGTTGAGAGACCAACCATCCAGGAAGGTACTACCGTCCTGCTATTCAGTGTGAACTGGAAGTCTGTTAAATGTTTTGCACTCTGGCAGGATTGCCTGGTCTTATTTCTCAAACGAACACAAGTCAATCTTACAAAATTCTACTTACATTTATTAAACACTAACTCCCTACCTAGTGTTTGGGACAGTAGGCCTACTACGGTGTTCCTCCACTCTTGTGTTCTTATATATCTTAAGTTAACATTCTTGTAACATTTCCTTTTCAATTTAGGTCTGGTCTGAGACCAGGCTGCGAGACTGATGATTCTCGTACCTTTAACAGAATTAAAGACCTCTAGAACACACTTAATACTCCTAATATATGACATACGTTATGTCAATCACTGAGTACGCTGCCCCAGCACGGAGCCCACTCCTGGTCAAGCATATGGAGAAAACTCGAAAATGTCCAAAAAAATTTAACCAGACTAGAACCAGAAGTGTGTGGAGTGCATTAGGAGGAGAGGTTGAAGAAACTTAATCTGAGACCTTAAAGAAGGACTAGGGAAGATACGATTACGATATACAAAATTATAACGGAAATTGATAGGGCATATAGAGATAGAGTTAATAGGGGCCAGGATCAAAAGAGCACAGGTGGAAGTTTAAGACACAGATGAGCAGTCAGTGAAGTTAAGAAGCATTTCTTGGGAGTGAAGCAGTGTGGAGGTAAATTTAATTCACAACTTTACGAGTAGGTATTATAAGAACCAGGAGGCCAGAAATCAGAGATGCAGAGCAAAATGGTCTAGGAGACGGGGCCAAGAACGGAGTCTCGACCCCTGCTAATACAACTTGGCGAGTACACACACACACACACACACACAACACACACCTACCTTAGTGCTCCAGCTCGTGTGTAGATCAATATATTATGGTTGTAAAGTGGACAGGCTGCCATACCCTCTGACAATGGTATCAGGGCTCAGGTATGTGCCCATACTACCACAACCCATGGTAACCCATGAAAACCCTAATTAATTATTCATTCATACATTCATTCTCTCTCTCCTTAAGTTTAAGAAAGTACATAACGAGGACGGCAAATAAAGGAGCGAAATCCCGAAAGAACCTTATGATATACCTTTACCTTACATGAGTTCCGTGAGTTGTTTTTCTACTCCCAGAGCCCGGTCATGGGCCAGGCTTGTCTGGTGCTTGCCTGGTCAGCATGGCTGTGGCTGCTGGTGGCCCGCTGCCCCACATATCCATCACAGCCTGATGACACCACTTTCACACACCTGACCCACCCTGACACCACCTTCACACACCTGACACCAGTAGTAGTAGTAGAAGAAGAAGAAGTGGTAATAGTAGCAGTAGAGTAGAGGTAAGGAAACAGGACAAGTCTTTCCTGACTCAGGCCGTCGTCATATGATGACCCCGCAGCTGGAGATTTTGGTAATCTAACCGAGGCCTTCCGCTGGCTTACCCGTCCACCCCCTTAAAAAAAATATTCTAATGATTATAACCAATTATTATAGTAGTAGTAGTCGTATTCACCGTATTCCACTAAAGAAGAATGTTCTGTATGCGAAACCATTCTACAATAAAGATACCCACGTGCTACACAGTGTCTTATTCATCAGTTTATCGGAACTGAATGCCATCAATAGTGCCATACTTCCAGAGGCTGCCAAGGCGCCAATTTGCTAGCTTTTCTGAAAAGCCTCGGACTTTATAACCTGTGTAAACATGACTTACCTTATACCTTTGATGAGTTTCAAGAGTAGTAAGTAATTAGAAAGTACGGCTTGACAAAGTTCCTGGAGAGCGAAATGTTGCCACAATAAAATGTAGCATTATTTGTACTCGTCTCCTTTTATTTATATAAATTAGCCTATAGTAAAACTGGTTTCATTACACGTCGTTTCGCTTAAAGTCGCAGTTTCCAAGAACCTACAGACGACGGTAAGTGAGGACTTACGTACAACTTTGTAATGTGGGACATTAGGGCTATTGGTCTACAGTTTTTTTACCACCGCTTTATTGCCATCTTTGTGGAGTGGGGTAATATCAGTGGTTTTTAATGGCCGTGAGAATACTCCAGTGTCTAGGCTTCTTCTAGAAAGAGAATGTTTAAAGTAGGTGATAAGAGTTTCTTGTAATTCCTGATAAATATGGAGTTCCACGACTTTGGGCGGGCGAATTTGGGTGGGGCTGGGGCGGAGTGTATGGGCATGCAATCACTGGCTTCTTCGAAGTCAAGTGAGGTTAGAGTTACATCACAGATTAGAGAGACGGAGGGAGTTAAAGATGGAAGGGGGAAGAGGAATGGGAAGGAGAGAGAAAGATGGGGAAGAAGGGAATGAGGCGAGATGGATGGAAGGGGAGGGAAGGAAGGAGCGGGAATGCAGGACACAGCCGTCGGCTTGACACATAAAAGAGGTTTGGGAGCTGGAAGAGGGAAGGTAGGGCTAGTGTCCCTTCCTGAATGCAAATGGCTAGGGTGGTCCTCGTCCCCTCACTGGGTGAGGGGACGGGAGGGATCAATTTTTGTGGGTTGTGAGGGGATTAAAGAGACATGTTTGGTTTAGAGAGTGCACGGTGTGTGGGGAGGGGAGATGAACGAGTGTGCACAGTGTTGGGAGGGAGGGGGGTGCACGGTGTATGGGGAGAGGGGGAGGGAGGGACGGGGGCGCACGGTGTGTGGGGTGGGAGGGGATGCGTAATCTGCGTATAAAGGTACACTTTAAAGTTCCATCACCGTTTCTGGTACCTGATATTTAGTGGAACTTCATTTACACAGATTTTGCAAAGGCGTTTGACAAATGCGATCATGGAGTGATAGCGCACAAAATGAGGGTCATAGGCATTACTGGGAAGGTAGGCAGATGGATATTTGAGTTCCTAACACACAGAACACAAAAAGTAGTAGTGAACAGGGCAAGATCCAGCCTCAGCGAGGTCAAAAGCTCAGTGCCCCAAGGCACTGTCCTGGCACTTCTGCTGTTTCTCATCCTCATAGCAGACAGATAAAAACACCCAGCACACTTTTGTATCATCATTTGCAGATGACACTAAAATAAGCATGAAAGTCACTACGGTAGAAGACACTGAAAAATTACAGGAGGACATAAGCAGGGTCTTCCAGTGGGCAGTGGAGAACATGACGTTCAATGGTGATAAGTTTCAGCTGCATAGGTATGGAAAAAATGAAGAACTCAAAAGGAACACTATATACAAAACGCAAGAGCGTCACCACATAAAACGAAAGGAACACGTTAAGGACTTGGGAATAATTATGTCTGCTGATCTGTCTTTTAAAGACCATAACAAGACAAAGATCACAACAGCCAGGAAGATGACGGGGTGGGTATTGAGAACTTTCAAAACAAGGGAAATAATGCCGATGGTGACACTCTTCAAATCGCTAGTGCTCCCTCACTTAGAATACTGCTCTGTGCTGACGGCCCCGTTCAGGGCAGGAGAAATATCAGAGCTGGAACAAATTCAGAGATCGTTTACGGCTCACATTGAGCCATTGAAACATCTAAATTATTGGGAACGCCTTCAAGTCTTGAACATGTACTCATTGGAGCGGAGGAGAGAGAGATGCATGATAATATATACTTGGAAAGTACTTGAGGGCCTGGTCCCAAATCTGCACACTGCTATAACAACATACTGGAGTGAGAGATATGGGAGGAAGTGTAAAATAAACCCAGTGAGGAGCAGGGGTGCGGTGGGGACAATACAGGAGCACTGTATTAACATCCGGGGTCCCAGACTATTCAACATCTTACCAGAAGATATCCGAAACACGGCTGGAACCAGTGTAGAAGCCTTCAAGAGGAAACTGGACAAGTATCTTCATCGGGTGCCAGATCAACCAGGCTGTGATGGATATGTGGGGCAGCGGGCCTCCAGCAGCAACAGCCTGGTTGACCAGGCAAGCACCAGACGAGCCTGGCCCATGGCCGGGCTCAGAGAGTAGATACTCTCGAAACTCTTCAAAGGTATATCAAAGGTACCTATATACATCATAACTGGTCCCCGTTTACTCTCTCTCCCTCCCCTGGACTGCTAGTCCTTCTCTCATGCTTCCTTCCCTTACACTCCTTCACTTAACACTTTACGGTCTCTTCCTTCACCCATTACGCTGGCTTTCATGCGTGTGTTTACTCCCGGGCGTCCTCTAACCTAACTTTAGAGCCTCTATTTGCCCCGCTGTGTCCACTCGCAGGTAAGTTTTTGTCGCCAGTGGGAGGTGCAGTATGGGGGATGGGGGGAAGAAGGAAGGGACGGAAGAAAAAGAAGGAAGAAGGGGAAGTGGAGGATGACGAGAAAACGGGAGGCGGAAGAGGGACGGGAGGAGGAAGGAATGGAAGGATGAGAAAGAAATAGAGAGGGTGAGTGAGAAGACACGAGGATGGAAAGAAAAAAGAGAGAAGGATGGGAGTGAAGAGAGGGGGGAGAGGCCTTGTGTTATCGTGTGAAGAATGTTAAATCAGCACCCTGGCACCTCCTCTCACATTCACACTACTTCCCTCCCTCTCTCTCCCAGCCTCCTTTTCCTTCACACAAGTCTTCTAAAGCCATGAATGCTTAACTTTCATGTTGCTTGAGGTTTCCAGGTGTCACTGACGTACTTCTCCTGGGTGTGTTCCTTGGCCAGCTACAAGGTGACACCCTCATACTCTTCCGTCAAGCACCTCTTGCCTACTGGGAGTCCACAGTGGGAATACCTGTAATATACGTGTCACCGGTTTTGAGAATTCTAGCCTGCATGTCATACAGATATACCTTTAATGAGTTCCAGATTTTTTTTTTACTCCCGGAGCCTGGCTATGGGGCAGGCTCGTCTTAAATCTTCCTAATGCCTAAATTTATGTACCCTCAGAACCAATACCTGAAGGATGTTTTTGGGGGTTAATGCCCCCCGCGGCCCGGCTCCAGACCAGGCCTCCTGGTGGATAAAGGCCTCACCATCAGGCTCTTACAATATCCAAATTTGTCTATAAAAATTGTAGATTTCCTGACAGTAGCTTATCTTATCTACTCTTAACGATGGTAAACTAGTGTAGTGGAAAATTACATTGACTGTGAGAAAGGCAACACGTCTGCAACAATCTTGCAATCCTCCAAACTAGCTCTTCTAGTGGACACATTTACCTGTTGGTGCTTCCGGAAGTCGCCGCCCCAGCAGCTGACCTGGTCAATGGCTTGCTCACCCAAACTACTGTATTAGCAGTTCGCTGTCCAATACTTGAATATTTTTCAATATAAAAGCATTAAGCTCCAAACAAGAATGAGGATCCGACTTGTTTATAAACTGTTCGTAGAGAGCCTGAGACCTGGAGAATGTTCAGCCTGAGACCTGGAGAATGTTCAGCCTGAGAGCTGGAGAATGTTCAGCCTGAGACCTGGAGAATGTACCGAAGGTCAACGCCCACGCGACCCGGTCCTAGATCAGACCTCCCAGGGTCAAGGCTACACATAACCTTTTCATTACCTGCCAAGAATAGTTCCAAAATATAGAAGTTAAACTAAACTCCCGTGGCTCGGTTGACAACATACTGAGTTCACCTACTGGGTGTCCGTGGTTCGATCCCTGGCATGGGTGGAAACGTTGGGCATGTTTCCTTACACCTGCTACCCCTGTTCACCTAGCAGTATGTACCTGAGTGATAGTCAACTGTTGTGGGTGGCGTCCTGTGGGGTGGTAGTATACCTTAGATCAGGGCTACTCAATTGGCGGCCCGCGGTCCGAATCCGGACCTTGTGAGTGTTGTAGTTGGACCGCGGGCTTCAGGAGAAAGCTTAGTTAAATAACAGGTGTTACCACGTTCAGGATCAGCTGGTACACAAGAGCGGGATTAATACATTATTCTATCTGAATGGAATGCATACACTGAATGGAATACAGTATTCTAGCACAGCTAAATAGTGATAGTTTCTTCCATTCAGTGGTAATTCATATTGGTAATTATCACTTGTGCAATGAAGTTGACTTTTTTTGGCATTTTGGAAAAAGAGTCTGGCTGCATATGGGCTGGGAAGTCTGGCGACCCTTCACAATGACTGCGTTTAAAAAAATATATCCGGACCTTTGCATACATTGATACTTGTCCAAGTGGACCTTTGCTCATAGTAGTTGAGTAGCCCTGCCATAGATAGAACCAGGCTTTGAAATGAACTGAGGTGGAATAACAGCTCTTAGCCTGTAAAACTGAACTGTGTAAATAAAAATATTAAGAGATATACACACACCTCGAGGTGTATACTTGGCTGACCTAGTAACGTGCATTACTTACTAGCATGCGCTCCAACATCGTTCATTTTATGATAAAATTATGAAAGAGAAGAGAACACGGGTGCCAAGTGTGATCATTACAGTGTGTGGCTACTCTAGCGGCCTCTCTCACCTCCAGCACCCTCACCGCCCACTTCAAAGGCTGAGGTCCTCCTCAGAACGCTTTGCTTAAGTCCCACTCGTTTCCACTACCTGTGTGTGTGGGGGAGGGGAATATCTTGTTTCTTCCCACATTACTTTTCAAAACAATTTACTCCTTTTTTGTAGGTATGTCTGCAAGATTTGATCTGTTAATACTTCTGGAAACAAATGTACCTGTGACCGATTTCAAGGGTTTTAATTCCCTTGCAGCCCGGCTCCCACCCACGCAAACGCATCAGCGTGACCTGCGACCCTCCCCTCAGCCTATCGTGTCTGGTTTTCAAAACAAAATTTTCACTAATTTCCTTGCGAAAGCTCACATTACAGACCTGATCAACATCCCCTCACTCCTCACTAAGACCTCTACCAGCTCAGTGTCATCCCCCCCTACGGCTGGGATTTTGAGGCTTTCCCAGTAATTTAAAAGCTTTATTGGCTCTATGCAGGCCATTAATATTTGCTGTAGTGGTTCCAGCTCTGATATATCTCCTGCCCTTAATGGAGCCGTCAACACTTAACAATACTGGAAACAAGGGAGCGCAAGCAAACTGAATAGTGTCACCACTGGCACGATGTCCCTTTATATGAAAGTTCTCTTTATTCACCCCTTCACTTTCCTGACTCATGACATTTGCCTTGTGTTCCTTAAAAGAAAGACAAGCTGACATTACACCCAGGTCCTCCACATTTTCCTTTCGTTCTATTTGATTTTGCGTTTCGTATACCTTGTCTCTTTTGAGTTCATTCTTTCTATATCTAGCTAGCTGGAACTTGTCACCATTGAAAGTCATGTTATTCTCTACTTCCCACTGGAAGACTTTGCTTATATCTTCTGACATTTTTTCCATGTGTTCTACCAAGGTGATTTTCACGTTTATTTTGGTATCCTCAGATGCTCCGAAACTATGGCAAATGTTTTTATTTCTGCTATGAGGACCTTGCCTTGGGGTACTGAGTTATTAACTTCGATAATACTGGGTCAATAGTACTCTGTGTTCTATTTGTAAGAAATTTGAATGTCCATTTACATACTTTCCTCCGTTATACCCAACTTCCTCATTTTGTATGCAATAACCCCATGATCACATGGGGTTGTTGCACATTGTGGGGTTATTGCACATTGCAAGTTGTGCTCTTAAATAACATAAAGGCACAATAACGTGACTGGAACAATACACAAATAACCCGCACATAGGAGAGGGGAGCTTACCACGACGTTTCGGTCCCACTTGGACCATTTACAAAGTCACAAAGTTGTGCTCTTCCATAGAATTTGTAATATAGTGTCTTGTCACCCTTTCGAAGACTTCTATGATGAGCTATGTTTGAACTACTGGCTTGAAGTGTTCAGCTAGTGCTCTACTGCTGCTCCTTTATGCAAAGGAGCTGTCTGCACTCTTTAAGGCCTTTAGGATTTCAGCTAGATCTAAGCTTTCCCCAAATGATACTGAGTGCTCTTACTAGTGGTATTTTGCATCACAACCCCTTCAGGATACCCCTAAAACAGAAGACCACAACTACCTATTCAAATAGCTTGTGTTCTATTGCTTAGATTACTGTTCAGAGTTGACGGCTCCATGAAGGGCAGGAGAGATATCAGAAATGGAACAGATATATGTATGGCCCACACAGCCAATTAATTTGTATTTACTTAAGTAGAAGAGATACATGATAACAGATACTTGGAATGCACTTGAGGGCCATAATAAGATACCGGAGTAAGAGTTAAGGAAGAAACTATAAATTAAACCCAGTGAAAAGCGTGGGTACTGTGGGCACAATAAGAGAACATGGTATCAGCATCCGTGGTCCCAGACTAACATCTTACCAGAAGGCATCAGAAACACTGCCGGGACAAGTCTTCAAAAGGAGACTTGACAAGAACCTTCACCAAATGCCGGAGCAACAAGGCTGTGATGAATATGAGGGCCAGTGGGCCGCCAGCAGCAACAGCCTGGTTCACCGGGTAAGCATCAGACAAGCCTGGCCCACGACCGGGCTGTGGGAGCACGAACTCTCGAAAGCCATCAAGGGTATGTCAAAAATATATGACAGGATTCTCCTAACAAGGACAACTCCAAAACTCTCGTGATAGGGATGACCGCACTTATGACCTGAGAGATCCCCAGATTAAATCTAGCTCCTTAAGCGTTCTCTCCTCCTTTCCACTCTCACTCTTCCTTCCTTAGTTCGCGCGCGCGTGCGTGCGTGTCCCATCCTGACACCATGAAAAATGTATTCAACGTTTTGTTGTCACACTCTGGGTTGCCATGATTTCCTCGGAGGATTGTGCAACTGTGCCTTTGAGTCAGCTCCAGAGGCTCCTTCCACCTCTGTCTGAGATCCAGAAGCTCCCTTCGCCACTTGCATAGCTACCGATGCCTTTGTCTCAGTTCCAGAGGCTCCCTCCACCAACTTCTCATTTCCCTGCAACTTTATACCTCTGACGTGTTTAGAGCTTACCCTTAACTATAATATTCCTGGTATTACTTCGAATCTCATTATGTTTGCTATTTCTTTTTTCTGCGATTCACTTATCCCTTTTTCGAATTATTTCGTTTTAATTTTAGGATTGTGTGGATTTACGCAAACTGATATAAAAATGATGGCGCACAGCCGACACAATGGGCGAAACAGACACAAATGCAGAGTAAAACTTTTACGGAGAGAACGTTTTCCCTGGACAAGACCTTTTTCAAGTTAATGATTTAAAAATATTTGTTGTACAGGGTGTTGTACAGGTGTAGTGGCGTGGATGAAGGTGCGTCAGAGACCGAAGAGGGGTTCAATGTGTAGCTGAAAGATTGGTTCAACGTTCATCTGAAGGACAGAGGTGTTCAAGGTCTAGCTGAAAGAGTGGTTGAAAGTGCAAGTGACAGAAAGTGTGTGTGTGTGTACTCACCTAATTGTGGTTGCAGGGGTCGATACTCAGCTGGCCCCGCCTCTTCACTGTCCGCTACTGGGTCACTTCTCTTCCTGCTCCATGAGCTTTATCATACCTCTTCTTAAAGCTATGTATGGTTCCTGCCTCCACTACATCATTTGCTAGACTATTCCACTTCCTGACTATTCTATGTCTGAAGAAATGCTTCCTAACATCCCTTTGACTCATCTGAGTCTTCAACTTCCAATTGTGCCCCCTTATTTCTGTGTTCCCTCTCTGGAACATCCTGTAGTATTTTGTATGTCGTTATCATGTCTCCTCTAACCCTTCTGTCCTCTAGTGTTGTCAGGCCGATTTCCCTTACCCTTTCTTCATAGGACATTCCCCTGAGCTCTGGAACTAACCTTGTCGCAAACCTCTGCACTTTCTCTAATTTCTTGACGTGCTTGACCAGGTGTGGGTTCCAGACTGGTGCTGCATACTCTAGTATGGGCCTGACGTACACGGTGTACTGTCGTGTCAGTATCATATATACACTTGTGTAGTGTATCTTCCCTTTTATACAGCTGGTCCCTTTGCGTGTGACGTCACGGTACCCGCTGACGTCAGAGGCTGTGCACATGCGCTGAGCCTCTGACGTCAGCGGGTACCGTGACGTCACACGCAAAGGACCAGCTGTATAAAAGGGAAGATACACTACACAAGTGTATATATGATACTGACACGCAGCTCGGCCATGTTATCGTATGACGTCTCGGCATACTATACAACTCTATAGACTGAACAGACAGGTGGTACTGGATGAATCTATACAATAGCAAACATATTATAACTTTGAACTGATCAGATTAATCTTACTCTCGCACTTCTTGAGTTAATGGTACTTAAGAGAAATTTAATGGATCTAGAAATAATGGATTATATATAAAACAATTGCAAATTTGATCGATCAATCGATATGTATTCATGTACTCTTCGGCTTCTGAGGAAGAATAAATATTTACAGGGAAGAAGTTTTAACAGGAAAGATAAACTCGGCTAACACGGGTTATACTGTTAAAACTCAGAACTCAGAGAGAACTTGAACACACAACAATCTTGCTAGATACTGGAAATCTAATAACAAAACACACAGTCAATAATTCGGTTCTAAACTGGATTTTCTAATTTTCTATCTTTAGCTCACAACTTATGATCACTTTCCTACTGGAGGAATGAACAACTCGGTTTTGATTAACTTATAATCACTTTCCTACTGGAGGAATAAACAGGCTCGGTGGAGTGGATGGATCCTGACAGGAGCTAGCTTTTTCACCCTATTAAAAAAAAAAAGTACGACACACACACAGGGGGAGAGAGAGAGAGAGAGAGAGGACTTAGTAGCGGTCAGTGAAGAGGCGGGGCCAGGAGCTGAGTCTCGACCCCTGCAACCACAAATAGGCGAGTACACACACGTACGTACGTTTCCCAACATTCTTCAGCGATTCTTATCAAGTAAAACCAAACAGGGAAACTTTTAAATTAATAAGGAGAGTAAAGTAGTTTTCCGCTAGACTGGGCTTCAGTCACGCATGGTCATTATTATTGCACGCTACCCACGTGTCCGCACGCCCACCCACATGTCTGCCCATTCATCCCTCCCGCCCACATGTTTGTCTCCACCCGCCAGCACTGACCTTCCGTCCGCCCGCCCACCACTGGAGTCCACATCCCCAATGAAGCGTGCAAGATTGTATCGTATTTTCCCATATTTACTCCAGGTAATCGGGTGGAAACTATGCAGCACCCACAAAGACTGGTAGAGGGGATGCGCCGCCCCCAGCTCCTCCCCCTGACGTATCCTGCACCCCAGAATGTCTTACACGCCGTCGTCTCATTCCTCCCCACCAGCCTCACCGCCTCTACCACCAATTACTATCAACACTGAATAGAGTAGCAACACACTGGCAGATGTATACAATTTTTGAGTCTACAAGCCTAGGACAGTGCGCCTGTTGCTCAACGGCAAGAGTGTTTGGATTACAACCGAAAGCACTGGAGTTCGATTTCCAGGCGAGGCGAGTAATATGTGCCTACCTTTGATATACTTTTAAAGTATTTCCAGAGTTTTCCTACTCCCACAACCCGGCCCTGAGCCAGGCTTGTTTGGTGCTTGCCTGGTCAACCAGGCTGTCAAGCTAAAAGTTAGCTGAAAGTTGTTGGTGGCTATCTAGATAATAACCACAACTGAGGTTAGCCAATACTGCTTGACCTTGTTACATTATCCAGGTTAGTATCCTTCCGGGGTTAACAACCCAAAATGCTAGTGGCTCTCTCTGTGTTTAACCGCATCTTATAACACGTAAATCTCACACTGTATACCATGCAAAGGAATAAATATTTGTATCTGTAAGGTTGTCTTATATTATCAGATTACCATATCCATGGGGAAACGCTAACCCCATGGGAGGTCATGAGGTGTGATCCGAGACAATGGACGGTCTTCCAACTTCTTGATGGTCTGGTCAATCACTATTGGTAACAACACACAACAAGCTTGCCTGTCTGACTTAGGAGAAAATCTTAAGAAAATGAATTTCACTGGTCAACAAAGGCTTCAGTTGACGTTGAAAAATATTTTTCTAATTTTTGGACGCTGAATTAAAATCTGAACTGAAGTTTTGCTACAACAAGTACAGTTTGTATGAAGAACCCCGCCTCTCTCCCCAATTATTTTTTTTTCAACTATATTGTTGTCTACTGAGTGTTTGATCATTTTATGGAAGATGATTTATAGGTCTGTTTGAATTTTGTGGATTCATTAGAATTAACACTAAGGGATTGCATGTTCTTTTCAGGGTAAGTTGTATTTTCAACTGTCAAGTTATAGGCCTACAATGCTACTGGGTTCAAGACTCTGCCAGTGGGATTTACTGCAACTAGACACAAGAATCAGTTTGTTAGATAAAAGGACACAAGTGCAACTAATGCGACATTTTACTCTGGCAACGTTTCGCTCTCCAGGAGCTTGACAAACCTCCTGGAGAGCGGTAATTCTGGAGAGCTGTAATTCTGGAGAGCAGTAATTCTGGAGAGCAGTAATCCTGGAGAGCTTCGGTAATTCTACCAACATTATAAGAAGAATCAGTATGTTCAGAAAGTGAAAGAATAAATACGTTACTGTTGTGATGTTAATGAACTTTTCGATGCTTTGGGTAAACATGATCCTGCAATGTGGCGTCTGTTTACTGATTCCAGCAAAACAAAGCTAAAGGCATTCTTACTTCACAATGGTAACACAGTAAAAGTCTGCCTTTAGCTCTCGCTAGAGTCTTGAGAAGAAACATGAAACAATGCAAAAACTTTTCACTCTGATGGAATATGAGAAGTCTGAGTGGGAAAATAGGCTTTTTACTGGGATAGCAAAGTGGATTTACGAAGTACTGCTGCTTGCTGTGCCCAGTGGCGGACCTACATTTTTGGGGAGCTGAAGCTTGAACTGTTATGGGGGCCCCCTTCGCAACCCCCTCTCATACAGTAGACCCAAAACGTTTAAGCAATATGGACTGAAGTGGCTTCCGGGAACCCTCCGGGATTAGGAGACCTAAAGCTCATCATAGAAGATCCGTCCCTGGCTGTGCCTGTGGGACAGTGGAGATACAAAGAAACACTACACTCAACCTACCTACGTGGCCAACTGGAGAATCGTGCGAGGCAGCATGAACATCGTTCAACACAGGCCATTAGTCGATCCAAAGGACAAACTTCCTTTACACATCAAGCTAGGCCTCATTAAAAACTTCGTCAAAGCTTCAGACAAAGAAGGCGCTGGGTTTGCCTATCTAAAGGAGAGGTTTCCCATAATTAATGACGTCAAAACGGAGGAAGGCATCTTCATCAAACCTCAAATTAAGAGTGTCTTCAAAATGTTGAGCTCAGAGCATGTCTGGCATTCAAGAACACTTGTGTGCAGGTTTCTTGTGCAGTCATCGCAGTGATGAATAAGAACATATCGTAGAAGAGCTACTGACACCACATCTACTGCAATGTCGAGTGTTTCCCAAGATTCATTTCCTTCATTCTCACCTTGACTTTTTTCTCTCACAAAACTTCGGTGACGTAAGTGATCGATACAGTGAACGACTTCACCAAGACAGTCATCATGGAAAGAGAGATATCAGAAAAACCTGACGATCAGTTTGATGGTCGACTACTGCTGGACACTGCTGCAGGAGTCATACCGAACACAAAACAAATCTTACGTGACAAGAGACCACACAAGCCCAGATTCCTGAACAGCCCATCAAAGTTATGTTAAAACAAGCAATTTGGTTTCTGAACTTGATAAAAAGGTAAATTTTGTAGGCTAGTGAATTGACACAAGACAGCAAGCGTGGAAGCTGCCGACCCAAGCTTCAGCGGAATGTGTGGAACTTCAGAACACTGACGATACTATTCATGGCTACTAATGAGCCGAGTTGAGGCTCATACGTTCTACCGCGTGACAGATCAGACTAGCACTCCGAAGGGCTGGTCCGAAATGGTTGTAAATCAACAACAGGAACGTTACTACTAATAATAAGGTATTACAACTGTCACTAGTAATCTGTAAAAGATGGAAATTCATTGTGTTCGACATTACAAAATCTCAGCAAATTTACTATAAAAAAGCTTCCTAGGCTTATGCGTCGACCTGAACCTACCTAACACAAAAGAATGTGTGTGTAGTGAGCTTGGAGAAGTTATTTTTTTTTCTCCCCAGCATACAGACACAGTCGTCCCTGCTCACTCCATTACACTCTCCCCAGGACACAGAGAATCCTCCCTGCCCTCCCCAGGACACAGAGAATCCTCTCTGCCCTCCCCAGGACACAGAGAATCCTCCCTGCTCACCCCAACACACTCTCCCCAGCATACAGAGTCCATCCCTCCCTCATCACTTAAACGAAAAACCTCCTTTAGTAGCCCGGCCCTGGGCCAGGCATGGCTCGTGCTTGTCTGGTCAACCAGGCTGTTGCTGCTGGTGGTCCGCTGGCCCATATATTCATTACAGCCTAGTTGATCCAGGACAAGTGTGTACATGAGAGTTGCAAGACATAACTAGTGTCCAATAACATCTGCTGCTTTCAATGGATAGCTAACAGCAACAGCCTGGTTAACCAGGCAAGCATGGTCAGACTGCACAAGAAGAAAAACTCAAAATAGATAACAGGTATATGAAAGGTATATACTGTTTAGCTTGTCAATATAGTTACAGGAGAGAAGGGATTTAAAGGCATACACAAAGTAATTAACCTTGAAGTCTAAATCTGAGGAGATTGGAGATACCTGAAGGATGCTGCCGGGGGTCACCTGAAGGATGCTGCCGGGGGTCACCTGAAGGATGCTGCCGGGGGTCACCTGAAGGATGCTGCCGGGGGTCACCTGAAGGATGCTGCCGAGGGTCACCTGAAGGATGCTGCCGGGGGTCAACGCCCCAGCAGCCCGCCGTTAAATACCACAGTCTTGTCTTATTGTCTTTTTACACACATCAATTTTACAGGCTAAGAGCTGTTATCCTACCTCAGCTCATTTCAAAGCACCCCCCAGGATGCGACCCACGCCAGATCCCTACTTGCTGCTAGGTTAACAGGGACAGCAGGTGTAAGGAAACACGCCCAATGGTTTCCACCCATACCGGGGATCGAACCACGGACACTCAGTGTGAGCTGAGTGCGCTACGGGACACCTTATGTCTTGTGGAGCTCTGCTATCAACACATGTCTTGCAAATCAGTCCAAACCTCTGAAATGTTTTCCCGACACATTTTTGAGGCCTACCGTAGCCTCAGTGCCTGTAATAAACCTATGGCTGGTGTCCAGTTTTCCTAGGCTGGCAGCCAGCCTTGCCTCCTGACTATCGACAACAAACGTCAATAATTTAAGCATAATGCTCCTCTATAGGCAACATAACTCACTATGTTCCATACAAGGGCTACAAATGGCTTCCAGAGGGGAGGTAGTGGCCCTCTTAAATCAAAGGACGAGGGGAATAGACGGGGAGGGGACAGAAGGGGGAAGAAACGGAAGGGGAAGAGAGGAGGAAGGGGAGGGGAGGACAGGAGAGGGGGAGAAGGGAGGACAGAATAGGGGAGAAGAGAGGGGTGGGGGACCTGAGGGAAAGGAGGGTGGGTAGCGCGTGCAACAGTGCACCCTCCCCCCCATTAGTTCAGACAAGGGTGGGTTGACCCACCCCAACTGTGGCTAAATACTTCACCCCGCCCCCTGATGGATTACCAAGTGGGAAGGGGGATAAAGGGAAGGGGAAGAGGGGACAGGGCAATAGAGGGGAATAGATGGGAAGGGGGAGGGTGATATCTGATGCAAAGTGAATACATCAGCAGTGTGCTGCTGTCCTATACCAGAGTTAGTGTGTGGGAACAAAAGCTAGCTTTAATAAATGGTGAAGGGGAGTAATGGTGGGTGAGACGAGGAATGGTGATTACGAATGAAAGAGGGGAAGTAGAGAATTGGAGAGGGGAGTATGGTGACAATGATTGCTGTTATTTATTATTATTATTATTATTATTATTAGTAGTAGTAGTACCAAGCCACCTATTGTAGACCACAGGTCCAACAAGCCCAGGTCACCTACCTGTTGACCTAATCCATGAGATTGCTGGTGCTAGCGTCACTTTTAACGAGTACTTCACTAAAAAATACAGATAGTTGATATCTGCACGACGTGTGTAAAGTGTTTACCTTCCGCTGAATACTTGTCAATGGTCCAGGGAGTGAGGGGTCTCCGCGGGGCTTTAAGGTATACAGCAGAGACGAGCATACCTGTGACCAGTGTCGAGAGTCTTGCTTACTCTCAGCCAGGACTGGTGCCAGGCTTGTCTGATTCTTGGCCAGGTCACAACCAGGCTGTTGTTGTTGTTGGCGGCCCGCTGGTACAAACAGGAACAAAACTGGAATACCTCGCACATAGGAGGGAGAGAGAAGCTTACGACGACGTTTCAGTCCGACTTTGTGACCTTGTAAATTGTCCAAGTTGGACCGAAACGTCGTGGTAAGCTCCCCTCTCCTATGTCCAGGTTATTTGTGTATTGTTCCAGTCACGGTATTATGTGCCCTTTTTTTCTTTAGAAACAAAACTGTCCTTTTTTTATATATAATTTACTTCCTGCATCGAGGCAACTGCAAAGTGTACGTCCCTAGTTAGAAATGCAGGGGGTCAAGTCATGGTTCCTGGCCCCGCCTCTTAAAGTATAATCGACTGCTAATTAGCGGCCAATTTGTACAGATGAAGTCCAAGTGGACAATTAAAATTGAAAATCAAAATTTAGATGTTTTTTTTAAATATAAATCAGCAAATACAAATTCCCAGCAGTTTAAACATTATACTAAACATTTCTTTAAACCTGCTCTCAAACATCCCGTTGATACGGCATTGATAAGGCGGTGATACGGTATTGATACGGTTTGATTTGGTACTGATATGGTCCCGTATGGTATAGAGGTGGTTTGATATGCAGTGATACTGTTTATCGGTATAGACACAGCATTTATTAGACACCTGCTGCAGTGTTCCTTCTTTCTTATGTTGATACGGTATCGATACAGTATTGATGCGATACTGATGCAATACCGATACGATTTTGATGCAGCATTGATACGGCATTATTGATAAGGCACTGACACGATATTGATACGCCACTGATACCATACTGATATTGCGATAAGTTCCCCCGGAAACAAGTGCCCATTCCATACCTTTGAAAAGTTGCGAGAGTTTTTCTACTCTCCTGGCCCTGGGCCAGGATTGTCTGGTCAACCAGGCTGTTGCTGTTGGTAGCCCACTGACCCACACATCTATCACAGTCTGGTTGATCTGGCACTTGGTGGAGATACTTGTCCAGAGAAAGCCAGGTCTGAAGGACCTTAACTTCCTACAGCTGTGTAAACAAAAGACACTGGAACAAGCCTTTAACTGGAAAACGTTTTGCTTTAGGGCGAAACGTTGCCCAAGGTCTTGGTCTGCACACTTTTTTGTCTACATAAATCAACCCACTTGTTGATTCATCTTTCGATTGCATTCTGAGCTATCTTACGATTGATGCACTCTGAAATATAATGTCTCCACCCTATAATAATATATATATCCTTTCTCATCACAACCCCCATAGATTTCGAAAAAAAATGGACAACATGCCCACTCACTCAGCACCTGGACCAGATTCATGAAATGCCCTATTTATAAAGAAGTTCAAAGTACCATTAGCAAGAGCCCTGAGTATTCTTTGGAGAAAGAGTTTAGATCTAGGTGAAATACCGGAGGTCTTAAAGAGTGCACACATAGCTCCTTTGCATAAGGGAGGTAGTAGAGCACGAGCTAAAAATTACAGACCAGTAGCCCTAACTTCTCACATCATAAAAATCTTCGAAAGAGTGATGAGACGGCAGATTACAAATTTCATGGACCAGCACAACCAAAATAACCCGAACCAGCATGGTTTTAGAGCTGAACCATTATGACAGAATTACCGAGGCGTTGGAAGACGACCAAAACGCAGATGTGATTTACAGAGATTTTGCAAAGACGTTTGACAAATGCGATCATGGAGTGATAGCGCACAAAATGAGGGTCATGGGCATTACGGGGAAGGTAGGTAGATGGATTTTCGGGTTCCTAACACACAGAACACAAAAAGTAGTAGTAAACAGAGCAAGATCCAGCATCAGCGAGGTCAAAAGCTCAGTGCCCCAAGGCACTGTCCTGGCACCTCTGCCGTTTCTCATCCTCATAGCAGACATAGATAAAAACACAAGTCACACTTTTGTATAATCATTTGTAGATGACACTAAAATAAGCATGAAAGTCACTACGGTAGAAGACACTGAAAAATTACAGGAAGACATAAGCAGGGTTTTCCAGTGGGCAGTGGAGAACATGACGTTCAATGGTGATAAGTTTCAGCTGCTTAGGTATGGAAATAATAAAGAACTCAAAAGGAACACTATATACAAAACTCAAAGAGGGTCACCAAATAGAACGAAAGGAACACGTAAAAGACTTGGGAATAATTAATGTCAGCTGACCTTTCTTTTAAAGACCATAACAAGACAAAGATCACGACAGCCAGGAAGATGACGGGGTGGGTATTGAGAACTTTCAAAACAAGAGAAATAATGCCAAAAGTGACACTCTTCAAATAGCTAGTGCTCCCTCATTTAGAATATTGCTCAGTGCTGACGGTCCCGTTCAAAACAGGAGAAATATCAGAGCTCAAACAAATACAGAGATCGTTTACGGCTCTCACTGAGCCAGTAAAGCACCTAAATTACTGGAAAATCCTTCAAGTCTTGAACATGTACTCACTGGAGCGGAGGAGAGAGAATACATGATAATATATACCTGGGTGCGATGGGGACAATAAGGGAACACTGTATTAACATCCGGGGTCCCAGACTATTCAACATCTTACCAGAAGATATCAGAAACACGCCTGTAACAAGTGTAGAAGCCTTTAAGAGGAAACTGGACAAGTATCTTCACCAGGTGCCAGATCAACCAGGCTATGATGGATATGTGGGACAGCGGGCCTCCAGCAGCAACAGCCTGGTTGACCAGGCAAGCACCAGACGAGCCTGGTCCATGGCCGGGCTACGAGAGTAGTGAAACTCTCAAAACTCTTCAAACTTACAATCACCAGGTGAACCAAGCTGTTGGTGTTGGCTGCCCGCAGGCCTACAACCCGACTGATCATGCACTCACGGCAGACAGTTATCTGGTCTTACCCTGAAAGCTTCAGAGTGGAAGTCAACTGCCGCCCAACTGGCTAACAGCTATTTAAGATGAGGAAACGTGTCACGCAATATAAGACCTGCCAAACAGGTGCCAAGCAGAGATGTGTTGAACAACACAAACTCCTAGTGAATGTTCAAACACAATCACCCACCTAGAATACCAACCACGTAGGAGAGTACCAACCACCTAGGAGAGTACCAGCCACCTAGGAGAGTACCAGCCACCTAGGAGAGTACCAACCACCTAGAAGAATAAGAGGAAACGTAACTTAGGTACATGAGTGAAGTATCGGTCCCTTATGACTATCATAAGTCGCGACTTAATGAAGGTCCAAGACCGACAGAAACGTCCTATAGTTTATATTCCAAAACGAGTGGGTTAGTCTCCAGCAGACACTAGTCTTGAGGAATAAACATGACAGATTCCTCACTTCAGTTCCTGATTAGACGGGCTGTGGTGCATACGTCAGTGCGCCTGCAGCAGGCGCCAACAACATATATATATATATATATATATATATATATATATATATATATATATATATATATATATATAAGTTTATACGTGTAATCATGATCAAAACAATTAGAAAACGGGAGGAACAAAAGCCATCACAGAACGCAAAGATGGAAAAAAAACAAAAGCGCCGAATAAACATTAAACAGAAAAGTCTGAAGGCATTTTTTACGTAAAAAAAACCGGTATTAAAAAAGGCTGATACGGGTAAAGTAAAAATGGACTCCCTAAAACGATGGATGAAAAAATATATATCGAATGACAACTCAGGAACAGAAAACGTAATGGGGGTTATGTTTGGATGCCATGTTTGTTGACAGTTAATAGGAAATGTGTGTGTGTGTGTGTGTGTGTGTGTGTGTGTGTGTGTGTGTGTGTGTGTGTGTGTACGCCCTGGCCTGAGGGATGAATAGTGTAATCCTTCCCACAAGTCCTCGTGATCCCTGTACAAGCTGTCTGATAAACATTCACACATTAGCCGTGACAGCATTCACACACACACACACACACACACACACACACACACACACTATACAAAAAAAACTGCGATCAGTGACGGGAGCAAAAATTCCTCGGGTGTCGCCAGAAAACAATATGATGTTCAACGAGGACAAATTTCAATTACCTTGCTATCAAAAATACAAACAATAAAAACTGCAACAGTTTACAATAAAAACACAAGCCCAGAGGATCCAACAGAGCCGAAGATGAATTTAATGGAGTTAGAAGTAATATCAGATCTTCAGCACAAAAGATCACAAGAGTGTGTTAGTGTCAGGGAACGTGACAGGCAGGATAAATAGAACCTTCAAAACTGATGCCAAGTCAATAATGTCGCTCTTTACGGCAACTGATTTCTCTAGATTTGAATATTACTGCGTACTAACAGTCCCACTGAGGCAGGGAAAAATTTGTAAACCAGGAGAAAGTACAAAACTTTCACTGCCTGTACCTATTCACTAACCTAAATTAAAGGGAAAGACCAAAAAAACTCAAACTATACTTCTGAGAACATTTGTGAGAGATTGTAGATGGTGTAAAGTACCCAAATAAAAAACAAGAGTTGCAATAAGTACAGTTTATGGCCACCTGGCCCGGGGGGGAGGGGCATTACAGTGGAGAGGATGTGCCTTTATCTTAGATATACCTTCGATGAGTTTCGATAGTCTTTCTACTCCCGGAGTCCGGCCATGGGCCAGGCTCGTCTGGTGCTTGCCTGGTCAACTAGGCTGTTGCTGCTGGTGGCCCGCTGCCCCTACATATCCATCACAGCCTGATTGATCTGGCACCTGGTGAAGATACTTGTCCAGTTTCCTCTTGAAGACTTCTACACTTGTCCCAGCAGTGTCTCCTAAATCATTTGGTAAGATGTTGATAATAGTATGGGACCAATGATGTTGATACAGTGTTTCCTTACTGTTCCCCTTGCACCCCTGCTTTTCACTGGGTTACCTAACAATCATTACCTGACTGGCCAAACCATCAGGACAAAAGTGAAATATGTAGTGCTAATGTAGTACCAGTTCCTCAAACATGCCTGAAGGATCCTTCCGGGAAGGTCAACGCCTCCCCGCGGTCAGGCCTCCTGGTGGATTAAGGCCTGATCAACCAGGCTGATACTGGTAGCAGCGCGCAAACAAACGTACAAACCAAAGGTGGGCTGGTCAGCAACCGATTTTAAGAGATTGTCAAATTCCCTCATGGAGACAACCGGAGGTGTGTTGGTAATTCCACTTATGAATGAAGGGAGGAAGCTGAAGAATCAGGGACCTCTGAAACTCATCCGAATTCAATTACTCCGTTATGGAAGAATGGAGGAGGTAAAGACTGTAACGGAGTACAGGGCAAACTGAAATAATTCAATAGACCCAAAGTACAATGTATGTGTGATGATGTCGGAAGATCTCACATTCAAGGACCACATGGAAAATGGAAAATGACAGATTGGATAACTAGAAGTTTTAAGACAAGAGATGCTGAGCCAAGGATGATATTCTTCGAGTCACTTGATCTCTCCAGGCTGGAATACTGCTCTTTATTGACGGCCACCTTCAAGGCAGGCGAGACTCCTGAGATGGAAAAAGTAGAGAGGAATTTCACTGTTCGTACACTCAAGCATCTGAACTACAGGGAACAAACGTCCTCCACATCTTAGTGTACTCGTCACGCCTCTGGTTTATCATCAGAGATACTTTGCACCGACTGTCAGGTCTCTTGTCATAAGGAACAATTTCGGTGTGCAGGTTTGCGACCAGTCCCTCCGAAGAAAATATATATCCACATCTTTATTGACAGGGGACTTACTGATAGATGGAAAACTAGAGACTCTAACCACATATAAGCGATACGATGGAGAAAAAAGTATTTTCTTCGTACCATCAGTATAGAGAAGTCAAAGGGTATACACATTTGCAAGTACTTACCGTGGTTTATCTTCTAAGAAACCGGACAGTGTTGCAAAGTAACTTTCAAAGAACCGTACAAAAGCGCCTTCAGCTGCTTCAACATACCTGAAAATAGACAAAACAAAGTTAATAAATGTACTTCTCTAGCGACACTTGAATCATTTAATATACCAGATAATCTTATAATATACAATAATGTTCTTCACCACAATGTTGATGACTGTAGGAACGTGAAAGGCAAAAAAAAAAAAAATAATGAAATAAGTGAACGCAATTACCTGTGTGTGTGTGTGTACTCACCTAATTGTGGTTGCAGGGGTCGAGTCTCAGCTCCTGGCCCCGCCTCTTCGCTGTCTGCTACTGGGTCTCTGCTCTCCCTGCTCCATGAGCTTTATCATACCTTGTCTTAAAACTATGTATGGTTCCTGCCTCCACTATATCTTTCTCTAGTCCATTCCACTTCCTGACTACTCTGTGGCTGAAGAAGTGTTTCCTGACATCCCTTTGACTCATCTGAGTCTTCAGCTTCCAGTTGTGTCCCCTTGTATCTGTGTTCCCTCTCTGAAACAACCTGTCACTATCTACCTTGTCAATTCCCCGCAGTATTTTGTATGTCGTTATCATGTCTCCTCTGACCCTTCTTTCCTCCAGTGTTGTTAGTCCTATTTCCCTCAACCTTTCTTCATAAGACAGACCCCTGAGTTGTGGAACTAACCTTGTCGCAAACCTTTGCACTTTCTCTAGTTTCCTTACGTGCTTGACCAGGTGTGGGTTCCAGACTGGTGCTGCATATTCTAGTATGGGCCTGACGTACACGGTATACAGTGTCTTGAACGATTCCTTGTTATGTGTGTGTGTGTGTGTGTGTGTGTGTGTGTGTGTGTGTGTGTGTGTGTGTGTGTGTGTGTGTGTGTGTGTGTGTGTGTGTCTACTCACCTAGTTGTGGTTGCAGGGGTCGAGTCATAGCTCCTGGCCCCATGTGTGTGTGTGTATGTCACTGCCATACTACATCACCCAGGATGTGTCACATAATGAAGTGTGTGGGACTGGGCTGGGAGTGCGTGGGAGAGGTGCCCTGATACTGAAGGGCTCTTGATCTGAGAAATACAAGCTAATAATCCCTTCCCGGGAATAAAATTGATTACGTCGTATTCTCCAGGCGCTGTATGGCTTCTACGAGTCAAGCGCTTCCACAAGAATAAACAAGAACAACAATCTTCACCCAGTTCATCCCGAGCAAACAAAGTCCATTTCCACGCCCACACCTACGACCACGCCCACGCCTACGGCCACGCCCACGTACGGCAAACTTCCGTTCAGTTGCTTTCATTTAAGTTTGGCTTGGCCCTAACATCCCCACCCCCCTTTCCCCCTCCTCGGAACCGGGAGTGGGGGGGGGACCCAAAGTGACAAAACGAAAGGAAAGGAATAGAAGAGGTAGGTAAAAATAGAAGAGGCTGAGTATAGAGTAAGAAGCAAAGGCATAGAGAAGAGACTACGTGAACTTAAAGGGAATGGAAGACTTTCAACTCTGAATGTGACATTAAAAATGTCTTGTTGAGTGCCTACCTGGAGGGTGTTTCCGGGAAACCACGCCCCCGCGGCCCAGTCCTTGACTAGGCCTCCAGGTGGATCAGGGCCTGATCAACCAGGCTGTTACTGCTGGCTGCACGTAGTCCAAAGTACGAACCACAGCCCGGCTGATCGGGTACTAACTTTAGGTATGCGTCCAGCTCCCTCTTGAAGGCAGCCAGGGGTCTATCGGTAAATCCTCTGGTCAACCAGGCTGTTGCATTTACCTCCTTCTCCCAGGAGATACCTGTAATATACCTTCGATGGGTTTCCCAGAGTTTCACTTCTCCCGCAGTCTTGTCTGGTGCTTGCCGGGTCAACCTGGCTGTTGCTGCTGGAGGCCCGTTGCCCCACATATCCACCACAGCCTGGTTGATCTGGCACCTGGTGAAGATACTTGTCCAGATACCAAAAGATTGTGGTAGTAATTAAGACACTCGCGACATTTATTGAAAACGACGTTTAGCCACTTCTGCTTCATCATCCCTACATTGTATCTTATTGCCACGACAAACGTTAAGTAACGGAACCAAGAGCTACAGCTCACCTTCCATCGGTAAACCCAAAATACGGAATTCTATTGCAATTTACAGATGTTTCGTGGATTACTACACTGTCCTCAGAGAGAGAGAGAGAGAGAGAGAGAGAGAGGGGGTCAACAAGGGGAACAGGCAGCACTTAAACTGGTGGGGCCTGGGGAGAGGGCAGAGAAAATCTTGTCCACTGAGGGGAAGAGACATGAAGAAGGGAAAAAAAAGAATAGGGGTGACAGAAGGGCGAGGGGTTAAGGAAAGAGAGGGGAGAAAGGAGAATAGGGGTGAGAGAAGAGCGAGGGGCGTAAGGGAGAAGAGAGAGAGAGAGGGGAGGGGGGTAAAGAATGAGAATGCAGCTGAGGGTATAAAGACGTAAACAAACCGTCCACCACACCCAGTTCTGGTCTGGGAGCGGGTCGCGCGGGGAGGGGGGCGGAGACCCCTGGAGTCATCGTCTACAGGTCGTAATCTACAGGTACACACACTTCACCCTCATTAACACGGCTGCCAATGTTAATTAAAATGATACATAAAAGGTAATTTCTTTTACCCGTTGAACGCACCAGCTTCAAAGAGCGAAACGTTGCGACACAGACAGAGCTAAATGAAGCGTATTAAATGATTTTTTAATGAGTTGTTGCATTATTAATGTGTATATATATGTATAAAAATGGTCCGGAATAATCACACGGGGATTGTTACGCCCCGCTGGACCACTCAATGGTCCGTCATGTGGGGAGGGAGAGCAGGGGAAGAAAGGGGGGGAGAGAGATGGAGGGTGGTGAAAGAAGGGGAGGAAGAGAGGAAAAGGGGGGAAAGAGAGGGAGATGAGTCGGGGGTGCCAGAATGTGTCGAGAGAGTAAAATGTCGTGGGAAAAAAAATCTGGAAGAAACAAGTCTTACAAAAGGATGTATAGTATAAGTATCACACTGTAGTACAGTGTGTGTATTACAGTGGGTACAGTATATGTACTGTAGTATAGTGTATGTACTACAATAGTACACTGTATGTACTAGAGTGTACTCAAGTATCCAGCACGTGGAACAAATACTCACGTCACTTAATACAAATTGTTAAAACCAATGAACTTCCGCCATTAACACTTCCATTAACCTACCCATTACCATCACTACCATCTAAATCACCACCTCCATCCTCTAAATCACAACTATGACCATCTAAATCACCACTATGACCATCTAAATCACCACTATGACCATCTAAATCACCACTATGACCATCTAAATCACCACTATGACCATCTAAATCACCACCACAACCATCTAAATCACCACCATTTAAACCGTGACCACCATAACCATCTAAATCACCAACGCCATTAAATCACCACCCCTACCGTCTAAATCACCACCACTACCATCTAAATCACCACCACTACCGTCTAAATCACCAACGGCATCTAAATCACTATGACCATCTAAATCACCACCATCACCTCTCATATCGCATCATCATCACCACACCACCACCAACGCTTCTACTACCGACCTCCAGAAGCGACTACAGGTAACCAACACCACATCAAAACCACCACCATCCCCACCAAACCACCACCACCAGGCAAAAAAACAGATGACTCTCCAGAATGTCCCTGCGCCGTGTTAAACACGCCCCCTCAACAAGATGCATACAACCTCTTAGTTGTGGCCTCAAAGAGTTGCTAACCCACCAGAGCTTTCAAGAGGAACTAGTCAGGCAGATACGAGGGTGAAGAGAAGGGGTGAGAGGAAGGTAAGATGAGAAAGGCAACAAGGAGAGCGGAAGATAGGAAAAACAGAATGTGAAGGAACAACGGAAATGTAAAAGAAACAAAGGATGGAAGATTGGAAAGACGACGATGGAATGAGAAAAGATGGGAAAGAGTAAGAGGGGACGGAAATAGAAGGGATGGGAAAGAGGAAGAGGGGTCGGAAATAGAAGGGATGGGAAAGAGGAAGAGGGGTCGGAAATAGAAGGGATGGGAAAGAGGAAGAGGGGTCGGAAATAGAAGGGATGGGAAAGAGGAAGAGGGGTCGGAAATAGAAGGGATGGGAAAGAGGAAGAGGGGACGGAAATAGAAGGGATGGGAAAGAGGAAGGATGAAAAATTGTGAGAGAGAATGGGAGAGAGGAACACGGGATAGGAAAAGAAGTAAAGGGGAAAAAAATAACAGGGGTGAAAAACAGAATGAAAAAAAAGAGAGGGGATGGGAAGGCAATGATGGTTTGGGGTCTGATCAACCAGGCTGTTACTACTAGCCGCACGCAAACTGACGTACGAACCACAGCCCGGTAGGTCAGGTACTGACTTTAGGCCAGAATGGTGTAGTTTGGGATAAAAATGCCTTTTTTTTTTTAAGCAAAATTGGATACTAATCAGCACACGACAGTCAACATAGACCAGTGAAAGCAAAAGCTGTTCTCTTCCCATATTCCATCACACGGGAGTAATCACATACACAGCGGCGACTGCAGTGAGAAGGGAGGAATATAGGGGGAGGGGGGGGGTAAGGTCAAACAGGTCAGGAGTCATTTGGGAGGTCCGGTGAAGAGGTCAGATGATAAGGGTAAGCCTGTCAGAGGCATTAAATGTCAAAGGGTAAAAAAAATCTTTTGCAAAGGTAGATAAAAAAAATGATGAGAGGTCAACAAGGCAAAAAAAGGTCAAATTCTTGCAAATATTGAATATCAGGGTTGTCAAAATTGATTAAGTTTAGAAGTCATCTGCAGGCGCACGCACGCGCGCACACACACACACACGGGGCCAGGAGCTATGACTCGACCTCTGCAACCACAACTAGGTGAGTACACACACACACAAATAACAGCAGGTGATCCACCGAAAGGCCTGGTCAAGGACTGAGCACGGGGGCGTTGACCCCCGGAACACCCTCCAGGTAGGAAACTGGAATGAGCTAGATGAGCAGTATACCTAGTTTCAGGAATAGGTACACCAATGACGATGCTTGCTGAAGTAGATTCAGGCAAGCACCAGACGAACCTGGCCCATGGCCGGGCTCGGGAGTGATATACCTTTGATATACCTTTGAAGAGTTTCGAGAGTATCTACTCTCTGAGCCCGGCCATGGGCCAGGCTCGTCTGGTGCTTGCCTGTTGCTGCTGGAGGCCCGCTGCCCCACATATCCATCACAGCCTGGTTGATCTGGCACCCGATGAAGATACTTGTCCAGTTTCCTCTTGAAGGCTTCTACACTGGTTCCAGAGTGGAAAAACTCTCGGAACTCATCAAAGATATACCTGTGGCGTCTTGCATACGTTTCACAAGCCTAGATTGTTCTTCTTTGTTCATTACTGTAAGTGGACCAAGACTTTTCAACACCTCCCCTTCGTGCATACGGAGAATTACCACCAAATTTTTTTTGAAAACCGACAAGTTGGAGACTAAGACACTTAAGCAACATATGGGAATCTTTATTAAAGAAACGTTACGCCACACAGTGGCTTTCCAAATGTTGCTTAAGTGTCTTTGTCTCCAATCTTCAAGAGAGTTGGATGCAACCTGCACAGCAAGATGTTGCTCTCTCTGACAGGACCTACGATGCCACAAACAAGGCCGGTCAATAACAACTATGAGACTCGACCCCACAAGGGACAAGTCAGTAAGTACATCACTTATTCTTCAAGTAACTCTACATTATTAAAAAAAATAAAAAGGGAAGGGGGCGCCATGATGCTAGTGAAGAATTCCTGACTAAAGGAATTTGAGAGGGAAGGGCAAAATGGGAGGAGGAGGGAGAGGGGAATGTGTAAAGGAAGAGGTGAAAAATGAAAAATTGAAAGGGAGAAAAGAAAGTGGAGAAGGGCAAAGGAGAAAGAGTGAGAGAGAAATGTGAAAAAGAGAAAAAGCAGAAAGTATTATAGTATAATCATGGGGAGCGCTAAACTCGTAGGATTATACAGCGCATGTGCGGGGAGGGGGTGAAAGGTATTCAGGCTCAATTTAGGGAACTGAAGCACAGATCCAATTCCATAGATCAAAAGCCTCTCACATGCGTCAAGGAACCTCCCTTATGGGGTGCAGAGAGAGAGAGAGAGAGAGAGAGAGAGAGAGAGAGAGAGAGAGAGAGAGAGAGAGAGAGAGAGACTGACAGGTAGAGATGAAGGCAGACACAAGATGAGAGACAGACTGTCAGACACAGACATACATTCGAGTCCCTCCACGGGTTACAATAACATTCAGAATTCATATCTGAAATGAGTACAGCAGCGGACATTAACCGGATACCAGGCGGCTCGCCACTGCAATACATCCACTCAAACGGGATTAAATGCACACCAGGAGCTGCCTCCCAACATTTTTTTTTTACCCTGCACACTGAAATTCAGAATACTAATAATACTGGATTATCAGTGCGTAATTCAGCGAGAGTTTCCAGTAACCATCTCGATTTCTCCAATAAAAGCTTCAGTGTTCAGATAGTCACTCGTATTAACCCACAATACATATTCCAACAAATGATATCCAATGGATTTCAGGCAATAAATACAATTTGGCCGACTTTAAACAGAGGAAAAAAAAAAAAGTCTTGGTAACACTGTTGGCAGCACGCTTGGTCCTGCCTCATGTGTTTGCTAAAACTGGAAATAAAATTATAAACTGAGGGTATTTTACTGACCTGGGAAAACTGTTTTGCAGATAATTTATTATTAACCTTTGCAAGATAGAATACTTGAAAGGCTGGATAACACGAACCTTCAAAACAAGAGAAGCAAAGCCAGTGACGATACTCTTGAAGGCTCTTGGTCTCTCTTAGGCTGGAATATTGTTATACATTAAGAGCCCAGGGACTGATCACCTTTTTTAGGTCAGGTAAGGTTCGTCAGGAAACAGGACAAGTGGTTCTTGACGCGGGTCTTAGATGACAACCCGCCGTTGGAGCTTTTGGTCATCTGACCGAGGCCTTCCACTGGTTACCGGTTCGCCCCTATGTGTCTTACTCATCAAAGTGACCACTTACTGTAGGTTACATATAGATGCTTCCAAAAACATCGTTCTTCCCTTCCCCAGCGACCTGTTCACAGACCAGGTCTTCCTGCTGACAGAATGATCAGTCAGGCTGTTGGTGCACGCTGCACACAACCCAACGTAAGCACCTTTGATACAACTTTCATGGTGGTATATTTAGAAGGCGCTGACGCTACACCACCAGTCACAAAACTTTCAGTAATATAATAATTCCCCAACACTCGAAACTACATAAAAGATATCACCACCACTGCACCACAATCACCACCACAACCAGCAACACTACACTACAATCACCACTACTGCACCACAATCAGTAACACTACACCACCACAATCAGCAACACTACACCACCACAATCAGCAACACTACACCACCACAATCAGCAACACTACACCACAATCACCACTACTGCACCACAATCAGCAACACTACACCACAATCACCACCACAATCAGCAACACTACACCACAATCACCACCACAATCAGCAACACTACACCACAATCACCACCACAATCAGCAACACTACACCACAATCAGCAACACTACACCACAATCACCACCACAATCAGCAACACTACACCACAATCACCACCACAATCAGCAACACTACACCACAATCACCACCACAATCAGCAACACTACACCACAATCAGCAACACTACACCACAATCAGCAACACTACACCACAATCACCACCACAATCAGCAACACTACACCACAATCACCACCACAATCAGCAACACTACACCACAATCAGCAACACTACACCACAATCAGCAACACTACACCACAATCAGCAACACTACACCACAATCACCACCACAATCAGCAACACTACACCACAATCACCACTACTGCACCACAATCAGCAACACTACACCACAATCACCACTACTGCACCACAATCAGCAACACTACACCACAATCAGCAACACTACACCACAATCAGCAACACTACACCACAATCACCACCACTGCACCACAATCAGCATCACTACACCACAATCACCACCACTGCACCACAATCAGCAACACTTCGCCACAATCACCAACACTGCACCACACTTACCAACACTACAACACAATCACCAACATTACGCCGCAATCACCATCACCATTACTCGACGCAGGAAATAACCAAGAACACAAGACTTCCCCTCAGCCTCCCCCTACCCCCACTAAAAAATGAAACAAGTCCCGTGCGTGTCGGCGAAATTCCGGGTTACCGGCGATTACGATTCCCATTCCAAAATCGGCCCCGAGTCCTTTTGTGAGACGCACACGCAAGATTTCAATTGTGGCTGTGGGAGGGGACCAGGGCGCTTGTTTGTCAATAATATACACTGCAATGCTTGTTCCCTGGCCAGAAGAAAGTTTGGCAGGGGGTGAGAATTTTTTTCTTTTCAATATTCAAAATTGGGTACATCAGAAGTGTGCTGCTGTCAGATTCTGTTGTCAGATAGTTACACTGTGGGAAGAGTAAAAGCTGTGCTGTTCTGTTGTATGCCGTTCCATCACACGGAATGGGAGTTGTAAATGAGGTAATGCAATTTATCAGACTGAGTTGGGAGACTTCAACAGGACGATGAAGATGGTGAGATATGACATATGAAATGAGAGAGAGAGAGAGGGGGGGGAGGGGGGGGAGGGAAGGAGGGAGAGAGAGCGTGTCAATAAAGCTAGGGATCCTTAACCTAACCTTGTCAAACCCTGTGTAAAAAAAAAAAAGAGGGAGAGAGAGGGAGATCTGGCTAGATCTGTCATTTCAGCAGAGCCTTCAACACCGGAGGGATGTGGTCGGCCTTACTGTTCTGCACAAGGCCAATACTTTCAAAGTACCACACTTGGCTCCACTCCGAGAACAGCGAGAAGGGAGCTTCTGCGAAACACCACTTTCATCTGAAATCATTTATTCCTAAGATTACTCGAGTCTGGAACACGTCCGTACAGCATAATGATATCAACGAAATAAAGTCAACTGATCAAATGAAAATTGCTGTCCCACAGATGGCTCCAACTTCATTCTGTTCCATATTTGTATATTTCATAACAATAAAAAGGCTTTCAAATGAGCTGATGCAGGTAACAGCTTAGCTTGTAAATAAAGATAGGAATCCTTAATCTAACCTTATAAAACCCTGTGGAGAGAGAGAGAGAGAGAGAGAGACAGACAGACAGACAGAGACAGACAAACTCCCCTATCTGAAACCTGTGTATCGAACGGAGTACCTCCACCAATTCCTCGCCCATAATCATTCCACTTTTCAACCACCCTGAGATTACAGAAATACTTCCTTACATCCCTTTGGGACATCTGTCTTTCCAATTTGATCCTTTCTAGACACTGGTTCGAATCCTTGGTATCCATGGATCCAGGATCCCATTAAGCAATAGATTTTAAGATTTTTTTATGTCGTAATCGTGTCTCCCCCTTGTCTTCCTCTCGACAAAGTCATAAAGTTTGGTTCCTTCAACCTCTAGTCATACTGCTGTCCTCTTGGTTCGGGGGACTAGTCAGGGTGCAAACCTTTAAATTTTTTGAGATTCTGCAAGCGCTTCCATATGTGTGTATACAATAAGATCACAGAAAACTGGTGATATTACAATATGCAGAACCACTGAGAAAAAATAGTGAAATTCCAAGCGCTTTCGTGATTTCTCAAATGATGATTTGAGAAATCATGAAAGCGCTTGAAATTTTTTTTTTTTTTTGCAGTGAGTGTTCTGCATGCATGTATGTATGTATGTATGTATGCATGCATGTATGTATGTATGTATGTATGTATGCATGTATATATGCATGCATGCGTGTTAGAGGCAGCCACTGATTCTCCCTCTTGTCAATCAGTCTTCTTTCCTCGACAAAGACAATCAGCTCCCATCCAAACAGTCAATCAGCCTCCCCTCTTCCCTCCCTTCCCCCCACTTAGCCTCCCCTTCCCCCACACAAGAGAGTCCCTACTTCCCTCCAATGAGCCTTACTCCACACACTGAGCCTCCTCCCCTCCCTTGAACAATGAGTCCCCCCCAAAGAAAAAGTCTCCCTCCCTCCAAACAATGAGCCTCTTTCCCAACACATTGAGCCTCCCTCCTTCCCTCCCTGCCTTCGCCTCCAAAGACTCAAATCAACAGAACAAACACATGATATACGAATCCGTGTTTTGCCTGCAGCTTCGTACATAATACTGAAGCTTTATTATTACTACATACAGTGGTGAGGGGGAGAGAGGGGCGGAGAATATTAGGAAGGATGATGAGGGGTGCTGGATGTGAGTGAGGATGATAGGTGAGGAAGGCGAGGTTTGGGGGGAGAATGTTAGTTAGGATGATGAGGGGTGCTGGAATGTGAGTGAGGATGATAGGTGAGGAAGGCGAGGTTTGGGCTCGAGTGTGAGGAATGATGAGAGAGAAAGTGAGGAAGGAATCCCAAGGATTTTTTTCTGAAACTGAATACATCAGCAGTGCGCTGCTACCTTATTCTATCTGATACACGGTGGGAACAGAAGCTGTGTTTCCCTGTCACATTCCATCACATCCATCTTATGAAGTGTGAAGGAGAGTGATGGGAGGGGAGGGGAGGGAGGGAGGGAAGGGAAGGGAAGGGGAGGGGAGGGGGTAGGAATGGTATCTACCTGTCAATGATTCTGAAGTAGTGTGTGTAGGAGCCACGAGAACAAATCTTCAAACCTACGTGAATTAAGTCTACCGGTGAACACCATGATGTTCAACCGGAACATATTTCAATTACTCCACTCTGGAACACACAAAAAAGTAACAAAAACTGGAACAGGGTATAATCGTAAAACCAGTCAATATAGCGGAAGAATGACGTGAGAGGCATAGTAATGACAACGTCAGTGTTATGATCACAACACTATGGAAATTAATATACCCCGGGACCCCCTGGATAACTACAACCTTCAAAACAAGAGATGCCAAACCAATGATGATACCCGAAGTCACTTGTTCCATATGAAACATTGCTGTACACGAGCAACCTGAGGGAGAGAGAGGAGAGAGAGAGAGAGAGAGAGAGAGAGAGAGAGAGAGAGAGAGAGAGAGAGAGAGAGAGAATCTTAAGATTACAATCACGTATATAAATTCACGCGAGTAACTGTTTTGACAGAATGACGAGTAGTAGTAATAGTAGTAGTAGTAGTAGTAGCAGGAGGAGGAGGTGGTCAGGCATCTGGATGTGGAGGAACAACTGAAGGTGAGCGAGTCAGCAGGAAGAGGCTCTTGCATTGTGTGTTCATGATAATCACAGACCAGACAAATTCTTTGTTTTTCTAGTTCAAATAAAATGCGAAGTCGAGAAACGAGTAACTAAATGATTACAGTGTTGCATTCACTGCTAGGTAAAGCTAGGTTGGTAAGGTCGAGCCTTCAAGCTTACCGGGATGTGTCGATTTTCATTTTTTTTTTTTTTAGCAAACCGGCCGTCTCCGAGACGTAGGGTGATCAGAAAAAGAAAAACATTCACCATCATTCATTTGCTAGCTGTCTTTTGTTCAGTAAGTGGTGCCACATCTTCTGTAAGAGGTGCCACGGCAATCATACCTTAAATTTCTCCGCGTCTGGCATCGTGGCGGTGGCAGTGAGGGTATTAGATTGATGGTGCCACGCTAGAGAGGTGAAGTTTCGCCTTATTGACCTCTGGGTGTCGTTGGCATGTTGAGTCAAGGTGGTGTTGGATGACGAGTAAACATGAGTGGTAATGAGATTTTGATGAGGCTGTCATGACTTAATGGAAAACCCTGTTAATGATACACGTTTCTAAGGGCGGGCGAGAGGGGGATAATTTTCCTGTGCTTGCAGTATGATTTTTGCTTTCGTTTCTGTTTTCTCTGCCTGCTTACTTTCTCTGTTTCTCTCTCTCTCTCTCTCTCTTTTACACAGGGTTTTACAAAGTTAGGTTAAGGTTCCTAACTTTATTTACAAGCTAAGGGATGTTACCTACATCAGCTAATTTGAAAGCCTTTTCATTCTTATGAGACATACAAATAGGGAACAGGATGAAGTTGGAGCCATCGGTGGGCCAGTCGATTTCATTTCTCTTTTCTCTCTCTCTCTCTCTCTCTCTCTCTCTCTCTCTCTTTACCACTAACATCGATAACTGCAGCTAGGAATTTCAACAAATTGAATAAAAAAAAACACTTTAGTTCAAATAGTTTTAAATACATTTACATACGTAAAATAATCAACATATTTTACTCTTTAAGGCAATTTTTTAAGCTGCGGCAAATATTTTACCATTAAAAAATATTTGATTCTCTGTATGCAAAAGTTGTGCGATCCGAATTTATTTCCCTCGTTGAAACTTATAATTAGAGTCCATTTGATGATGCATTCAGCACATCACATAGTTTGTCAGTACAATTTATGAAGGAAATAATGGCTCTCTCGCCGGTAACTACTTCGTCGAATTTGTCAAAATTCGATATGGGATCTGGATCCCGCCAGCAGTGTTTATACACATAACGACCTATACTTATACAGCCTCCTAGTCCACTACACAGCCGCTCGACGTCCTACCTGTAGGGAGTTCCGGGGGTCAACGCCCCCCGCGGCCCAGTCCTTGACCAGGCCTACCGGTGGATCAGGACCTAATCAACTAGGCTGTTATTAGCCAAGTGTAACCCTTGTTCTGTTTCCTAACAAACCTTACCTAGCCTAACCTATAACATGGTTCCATACGGGACTCCCTATAATTTCCTGCTCTGAGCACAACATTCTAGACGCAATGGCACACATGACTGAAATAATATCATCACTGGTCTTACCTTTCTTGCTTTGCAAATTCTCGTTACCCACCAGTCATTTCTCTGCCCTTTGACGCATTTGCCTGGTCGTGTTCTCTATACGATACCTGGAGGGTGCACTGTGTGTCAACGCCCCCGCGGCCTGGTCCATGACCAGGCTTCGATAAGTGAAGTATTTACATAGTTCAGAGTACCTATTCCATCAGACCTAAAGTCACAAGTGGACGCTCAACTATACAATAGTAAAGGTCATGTGCCTCCTCTTTTTTCACGGAGCTTACACGTGGACTAGACAGAGTTAGGAGGTTTACCTGTGATAATTGCCTTCATATGCCACAGGTGACGATATGCCAACCCGATTCTGTTACATAATCTAGTGAACGTTTTATGTTGCCCATACACCTACGCTTGTGATCAAAACAGATCACAGTGCCTGACAGTAGTACTCCTACCTCTCTGAGTATACGTATTATCTCTTCTACCAGAGCTGATAGACCTTCACTAGAATGTTTTTAGTTCATTTCAATGGTAATCATAGCCGTAATTTTTAAAGGGGTGAACCGGTAAGCCAGCGGAAGGCCTCGGTCAGATGACCAAAAGCTCCAGCTGTGGGTCATCATAAGACTAAGACCATCGTCAGGAAACACCTGTCCTGTTTCCTGACAAACCCAACCAAAAGGATGGTTTTTAACAGGGGTGAGTGGAAGACCTGGTTCTAGCGCATCCTCCGGCCTGTTTGACATGCGAGGTGGAAGGAGGGAAGGGTAGGTACAGATGAGATATCAAGGAGATAAACGACATAAAATACCCAAATAGACACAAATGCAGTATAATGCCATACTTTATTGACTACGTTTCGCCCACACTGTGGGCGTTATAAAGTCACAAAGCAACCTGAGCAGTGACGTGGAGAGTCAGGTGGACAATATTATGACAAGTAGGTTAGTTGTAATGTAGGATAACGATGAAGAAGCTTCCTGGCCAGGGGTTCAGCTAAACCCCTTGCCAGGTCCAAGTCACACCCGCTCAAGAAGGAAGGAGCACTGACCAGGCCCAAGCTGGTCAGTTTCAACTCTTCAACTCACACCCACTCTTGTATTTGTCTAACCTATTTTTAAAACTAATCAACGTTTCAGCTTCAATGACGTTACTGAGGAGTTTGTTACATTTATTATTATTATTCTTATTATTATTGTTATAAATGACAACAAGCTATACTGAGCATCATGCGACTAATAACCTCAACAGGAAAACTTTCACATTTCTTAACAAAATACCCCCCCCCCACCTCAACATAATCCCTCCAACCCGTTTCCCCCTCCCCCTGCATTACTTCCCCAGCCTGAAAACGGCCCCCTACACCATCCGGCACCTACAGGTCACCTAAATCCAGCCACCCACCAGAGTTCAACAACAATGTGTTTCTCGAGTGACTGAGGAAGGAAAGGTTCCAGGTTCATTCTCAGGAGAATAGTGTCACCTTTCAGGGTCAGGGTGTTGGTCCTGACCCACTCCCCTAAATTATCACCACTACTCATCTCCTACCACCAGTGCTGTTATCACTCCTCCCCACCAAAACCTACACTACCCCGTCCCCCTCCCCCACAACAACCACCCGGACCTCACATCACAACCAGACTTGTCTTCACCCATCCCTTGTACTACCACCCCCACCAATGCGGCCTTCACTCCCTCACCCACCTCAAGGATGTTTTTGGGGTCAACGCCCCCTGAGGCCCGATCCCAGGCCAGGCTTACCGGTGGCTTAACCAGGCTGTTACTATTGGCCACACGCAGTCCAACGTACGAACCACAGCCTGGCTGATCAGGAACTTACTTGAGGAAATTATTAATTTCCTCGTGAAGGCAGCCAGAAGTGTGTTGGTAATTTCCCTTATGAATGGAGCTGAATAATTTTGGCACCCCTGCTTTTTTCACTGGCGGCGTTTTGCAGAGTTTGACGAGACTGTTTCGTAGGGAGTGATTTATGTGTGCAGATTTGGGACTAATTCCTCCAAAAATTTCCAGATGCAGATTATGATTTATCTTTCTAGCCTACATTACAAGGAGTACAATTCAAAGTATTTCAAATGTTCCCAGTAGTTCAGATCCTTGACTAATTGACACCAGCGGTGAGATTCTCTACGCTTTACAGTTCTGCAATTTCTCCTGTCTTGAAGAGGCCATATTCTAGTCTATATAGAACAAGTGGCTAAGCATCTCTTGTTCTGAATGTTCTAGTTATCCACCGTACCATTTTCCTTGTGGCTGCGTGAAGGAGAACCCCAACAAAACCCTGACTGTCTTCAAGAGGGAACTCGAGAAATTCCTCAAAACAGTTCCTGATCAGCAGGGTTGTGATGCATATGCTAGACTGCGGGTGGCGGCGGGCATTTGACAGCTTGATCGATCAGGCCAGTAACCAGGAGGCCTAGTCTGAGACCTGGCCTCCTGGTTACAGGCCTGACGGAAGCGACTCCGGGTAAGCCCCAGGTGATCGTGGAATGCAAGATCCTCTGGCTTCATCACTTGCAAGTCTTGCACGTGGAATTTTCTCTCGTATTGAATGATTCCAGTTTGTCTTGTATTACGTTTCAGAAAATTAAATAACTAATGTTCTGCTTCTGTAACTATTGCCCACATGCCTTTACCTTTGATATACCTTTGAAGAGTTTCGAGAGTTTCTCTACTCTCTGACCCCGGCCATGGGCCAGGCTGGTCTGGTGCTTGCCTGGTCAACCAGGCATGAAAAGGCATTAGGTGCAGAACATAATCAATAGTCTCTCGAGGAAGTAAACATCACAGGGAGTGGGAAGTACATATCACAGAGTGGAATCAACAGCGTTACACAATCAAATTAACCCACATCTACCTACCTGGAGGCTGTTTCGGGGGTCAACGCCCTAGCGGCCCAGTCCTTGACCAGGCCTCCCGGTGGATCAAGGCCTGATCAACCAGGATGTTACTGCTGGCTGCACGTAGTCCAACGTACGAACCACAGTCCGGCAGATAGGGTGTTGACTTTAGGTATCTGTCAAGCTCCCTCTTGAAGGCAGCCAGAGGTCTACTGGTAATTCCCTTTATGGTTGGTGGGAGGCTGTTGAACAGCCTTGAGCCCCGAACACTTATTGTGTTTTCTCTTAGTGTATCAATGGTGCCCCTACTTTTCACTAGGGGTATGTTGCATCGCCTGCCAGGTCTTTTGCTTTCGTAGGAAATTAAGGTGTTTGACAGAACTTATATGTGAAGTAAAAGTTTCTGTACATTCTCTAAAACTGCAATTTCACCTTCCTTGAATTTAGATGTTAGCAGTACTCCAAGTTACAGAGAACAAGTAATTTAAAAAGGATCATCATTGGCCTGGCATCCCTTGTTTTGAAGGTTCTCATTATCCATCCTATCATTTTTCTCACAGATATGATAGTGACACTGTTGTGATTCTTGAAGGTTAGATCCTCTGACGTTAACACTCCCAAAAGTAGCCACCATAAGTTCCTGATCAGCCAGGCTATGGTGCATACGGTGGTCTGCATGCGGCTCGCACCAACAGTTTGGCAGATCAGGCCAGCAGCAGGGAGGCCTGGTCTGGGACTAGGCCGTGGGGACAGCGAGCTAAGAAAAGTTTAATTTCCCGAACATGAATATATGTTGCATTCTTAGGATCATTTCCAGAAACAAACACTGAAAAACTGGATACACAGGCCAGCAGCAACAGCCTGTTTGATCACGCCAATAACCAGGAGGCCTTGTCTGGGACCAGGTCACAAGGAAGATACCACAGGAATCGTCTCTGGGTAAACATCAAGAATATACCAGTGTGTTACCTGCTCTGCTATCTGGAAGTGGTCCTAGGAACTATCTTCCACTAAGGGCCAGTCACAGACCAGCCTTCTAGGGTAGAAAGGAAAAATATACCATTAAGAACTATTAGGAAGCACACGGAAAAGTAAAGGTTAAATGTAAAGTGAATGTGAGTAGAAGTTTGCAAAGTTTACCTGTCATTTTTACTGTTTATGAGAAACAAGTCCAGCAGTCTCGCTAGAGAACAAGAATTTTTTTTATTTATAGGTTTCCATTTCACATTCACTTAACAGGAGGGTGGAGTACCTCCCTGGACGGTTGTTGTCTACCAACCTACTACATATGCCAGGATGGTAGTACCTCCCTGGACGGTTGTTGTCTACCAACCTACTACATATGACAGGATGGTAGTACCTCCCTGGATGGTTGTTGTCTACCAACCTACTACATATGCCAGGATGGTAGTACTTCCCTGGATGGTTGTTGTCTATCAACCTACTACATATGACAGGATGGTAGTACCTCCCTGGACGGTTGTTGTCTACCAACCTACTACATATGACAGGATGGTAGTACCTCCCTGGATGGCTGCTGTCTACCAACCTACTACATATGACAGGATGGTAGTACCTCCCTGGATGGTTGTTGTCTACCAACCTACTACATATGCCAGGATGGTAGTACCTCCCTGGATGGTTGCTGTCTACCAACCTACTACCTATGACAGGATGGAGTACCTCCCTGATGGCTGCTTCTACCAACCGAAAACATAATATGAAGGATGAGTAGTACTCCCTGGATGGTTGTTGTCTACCAACCTACTACATATGCCAGGATGGTAGTACCTCCCTGGATGGTTGCTGTCTACCAACCTACTACCTGTACAAGAGAATAATGTTGGCTGTGGCATTCCAAAATATTTTCCAAGAGGGGGTAAAACAAAAAAAGGTGAAAATGTTAATGGAAGAAAGAGGAGGGGATACTCACCTGAGAGACACTGTTGTTGCTTGGCCACCATCAGCTCCAGCCTCTCAATCCACACTCACTTGTTCCATGGTGTACTTAACTCTCCCAGTGACACACGCAAAATACACTGATGCACTCACAGCACAAGGCTCGCTAATTTGTTTTTTTTTCACTGGATCAAAATTCCCGTCACAGCTGTCGCTTCCGTATATATTTTTCACCACCAAGTTTTTTTAAAGTTTTTATATATTTTTTTTAAAGTTTTATATTCCGCTTTACTATTCCTTTATTGTCTTATAAAAGTATCACTCACTGTAACTTTCTGTCCACAAGGCAAAAAAAAAAAAAAATATGTCAATAGACATAAAACACGTAATATATAATTATCACCAATTGTTTACCATTTTGAATAATAATGTTTATACATATATATAAATATAAGAATAAGTATTCAAACAACCTCAAGGAAATATCCTTGATGCCTTTATATTTATTCTTGTCCGAGACTGCGGGTCCCCACAGTTACACCTAGACGACCCCATCTATATTTTGGTGCGCGCGTGTGTGTGTGTGTGTACTCACCTAATTGAGTGAGTGTGTGTGTGTGTGTGTGTGTGTGTGTGTGTGTACGTCCGCATCAGTGACCCGGAAAATTAACATTTTATCACTAACAAAATTGTTAATGTTATAACACAAACATTTGGAGCCATGACTGCATGGTTCATCTCAGTTTGCATAGAAATGTAGAATTACTTTGTTCACAGCCAACCCACAATTTGGAGTTGAAACTTTGCCTAAAATCTATGAGGAAACAATTTATTATTATTTATTATTATTATATTGAAAATCAAAGATATAAACTCTGAAGGATCATAGAGGAAAGGCGTTACAAAACTCGTGACACCAAGAATCTTGTAACACAGCTGTAACTGGTTCAGGAACTTTTCTACTCTCGCAGTCACATCTAAGGTCAGACTTTCATTCTGACTGCCTGATCAGCCAGGCTATTGCTACTGCCCACAGGGACCTCCACACAAATTTTTCAACTCACTTTATGAAGCTGTAAATCAAACCAAAGCTTTCACTACATTTCCAGTGTGTGTGTGTGTGTGTGTGTGTGTGTATGTGTGTGTGTGTAATATAAACATGAAGCTTTTTTGTCTTCACTAGACAGCTTAGCGACACAGTCTGGCCTTGGTCAATTAATATATAACGAGGCTTCATCCTGCTTGACTTATCTTGGGTCAGAGTAAATTTAGTTGCAGTTACTTAGCACCAGTGAAGTGTGTTGCTTCAGTGATGCTCACCAGGGTTTTGACTTGAGTTAGTGCAACACAAAATTTAAATTATGTATATACATGCATATGTTTATATTGCATATGATAATGACGATGTCTATATAAATTTCATCTGTCCTATGTATGGTACAGTGTATTCCGGGTAACAGTAACTCCAGTTCTGCTGGGAGGAAACTTGGGAAGGTGTTGGCGCTGCTGAATTCATAGTGGAATACTTGACAATATCCCCACCACCTTACTGAAGTCTCCCACCTCAGGCTGACACATTTCATCCCCTCGTTCTTAACATTCGCAAACGCCCGAAATTATTTACAAACATTATCTCTCAATCCATAACAGGATTTGAACGTGCACACACTTCATCAAAGTACGTAGTACTTTAGCACACTATCTGGGATCTGGCTAAAGTACTGCGTACCTTGATGCTGAGTGTGCAGGATCGAATCCTGCTGTGGAGTGAGTCATTACCTCATGTAGAGAATCCATCCTGTGTGATGTATCGAATTTTATTTGATAAATGCAAAAAACTCTGAACAAGCGATACAAAATGCAAAACCACCACGGGGGAAGTTGAATGATAGCTCTAGGTCTTTTTTGCTAAAAAAAAAAACCGCTCCCTCTGAACGTGTTTGCTTGGATTTCATCCTCTTTTCTGAAACAATGCAAGCTCCTAATGTGTTGATTGCAACACGAAAGGCCTAAAGCTATCATTCAACTCCCCCCCCCACGGTTGTTTTGCATCTTCTACCTGCCTACCTGATAATAAATATGGCATTACTGGACCACCCTGCCCACCCGCTCCTCATCAGCCCTTAAAATAAAACTCACCCCTCACACCCCCTCCATTCCACATATTGTTATAGCCTCTCCCCTGCCTCCACAACCTATTCCAACTCCCCTCCTCCCTCAAAACCTAAACTGATCCTCAACAGTCCATCCCATCGCCTAACTCAGACCTTTTCCCTAACGCTTAACATTCCCCCACCAGCAAAGAATGAAAAGCAGGGGTGCCGTGAGTACACTACGAGAAAACACAGTAAGTGTCAGGGGCCCAAGGCTGTCCAACAACCTCCCAGAATACACATGGGGGATTACCAATAGACCCTTAGCTATCTTCCAGAGGAAGCTGGATAGATATCTAAAGTCAGTAACTGACTAGCCGGGCTGTGGTTCGTACGTTGGATTGCGTGCTACTAGGGGTAACAGCCTGGGTGATCAGGCCCTTATCCACCGGGAGGCCTGATCATAGACCGGGCCGCGGGGGCGTTGACCCCTCGGAACACTCTAGGTGGACCCCATCAAGTGTTGCAAGACCAGTCTACTAGCTCCATTCTTTCCCCCCAGTGTCTTCCGGACCCCTCCCCCACCGTCTTACTGGTGCATCCAATTTCCTGCTATATAACTGTTATGTAGTTAAGAGGCAATAGCATACTTATCATGACTCGATTAATGTAGACACACACTGCGATTGTATACAAACTTGTTCGATAAAAATCCTTCCCCTCTATTCTCTCCCCCTTTTTATCCAAACGAGGGGAAGCAGCAGCTGGCCACAAGGGCCATCAAGAGTGACCGTGACGAACTGTGGTCAAGTTTGCACGGTGATGTAGGCAACCTCATCAGTGTTGGAAGTTTGGTATATCAATGGTACATAATACCGACAAGATGAAGAATTAGACACATGCAACATCTGGGTATCTATATTTGTAGACGATTAACCATCCAGTGGCTTTATCAGTACAATACAAGGACATCATGTGAAGAATGTAGAACTATATACAAAAGAAGAGGTAATCAGTCCCTCAGTTGGTGCTCTTCAGTAACTCCAAGGCTAAGGGACTCATTATCTCTTTTGTATACAGTTCTACATTCTTCACATTATGTCCTTGTATTGATAAAGCCACTGGATGGCGAAACGTCTATAAAATAAAGATACCCAGATGTTGCACATGTCTAATTCTTAATATTGGTAGTGTGTACGGTCTCTCAGGCTCTGGTTCCTAACATTTAGTGTATTCATTCCTTTATACCTTTGGTGGGTTTGAGAGTTTTCATAATCCCGCAGCCCGGTCCTGTGCCAGGCATGTCTGGTGCTTGCCTGGTCAACCAGGCTTTTGCTGCTGGCAGCCTGCTGACACACATTCATCACAGCCTGCTTGATTTGGAGACATTTAACAAATTTCCTCTTGAAGACTTCTACACTTGCTCCGGCAGTATATCTGATATCTTCTGGTAAGATGTTAAATGTTCTTGTAACCACGGCTTCCCTGCTTTTCAACTAGATTACTTTACACTTTCTCAGATTCGAGCTAGTCCATCGAGTACTTTCCACGTACATATTATCACGTATCTCTCCTCCGCTCCAACGAGTACTTGCGTACCAAACTTGCCGCTTCGAACGCTAAATTCAATCCTGTTAGGGTTTCTTACCTGACTGTTGTTTTCCATGCAAACGTTCGCTTGGTAAATGTTAATGAACACGCTTGAGATGTGAAGCCAAAATTACTACTTGAAAATGCTCTATTAGTCAGGTTAAGCCCTTTAAGTTTACCTAGTAAACTCCTGTTGGGGGACCTTTTAAACGTCTTAGTTCTTGGAAAGTCAGCAATTCAGTCAGTCGCCGGTCTGTGGGTTGATAAACTAGTCTGGCATTACTGCTCTCTGACCTCTTTAGCCCTATCGTACCTAGCCTCTACATCCAGTACACTCCACTTCCCTATTACCACTGACTATGGTTTTAGCTTCCAAGTCCCTGTATTCCTGGTCATTGTATTTCAGTCTATCCCTCTCTGCCCTATCAATTCCTCTAAGTGGGTTACCTACTCATCTATTTCCAGAGAAACTAAAGACCTGAACGTGACGTCTCTGGAAGAGGATCAGGGAAGACTATCACGACTTAAAATCTTCATCAGTAGTTACGTCACCACCACAACAAACACAAACTCTTATAATCAAGTAAAACAAAGGAAACACCACGAACATCGCTCGCTCCGCAAATATATAATGACGCAATGAAGCAACATTTTAACTCAGCGTCACAGTGAGTGAAGCTACAGAAAGGAATTAAAGTTATTGTATTATGAGAACCATACAATGATGAGTCAGTACTGAAAAACAGAGAGAGAGAGAGAGAGAGAGAGAGAGAGAGAGAGAGAGAGAGAGAGAGAGAGATGAAAAATACATGCAAGTAAGTAGATGTTTGACTCACGAAATCGTAACAACACTGAGTACAAGCAAATCACAGCACGGATTGGACTCCTAAAACTCACAGGTCAATGTAGTTGTTCATCTTTTAAGTTTGTGTGTGTTGAACATCACTATGTTGAACACAAGACCACATACACATGGGCCTAAATATGAGAAAATAGAAACTCAAATGGAAAAGGTCGAAAGTTCTTGACTTTAGTGGGGAAAAAAATTAAGTTTTGACTTTTTTACTGAGACAACGTTTCGCTCCTTGTAGAATTATGACGTCATGTGATAAAAACTACCAGCGGCGAAATGTTGCCCCGGTGACTGGTTGATCCGCCAGGTGCTAGATCAACCAGTCTGTGATGGATATGTGGGTCAGCGGGCCGCTAGCAGCAACAGCCTGGTTGACCAGGTAAGCCTAACCCAGAGCCGGTCCGGCTCTGGGCTAACCAACGTCGTGGGAACTCAATCCTGGAGACACGCTGAGAAAGAGAGAGTATATACAAGCTTACCCACCATCCTTTACCCAACCACAGCCTCCCATCCAGCCTGTCTCCAATATCTATCCTCCACCCCCTCCCTTCGCAGCCTCCTCCACCCCTACCCTCGCAGCTTCCTCCAGTCCCTCCCACTACCTGCCACAACCATCAAGCCTCCACCATCCTACACTCACCTCCAACATCCTCCCCTCCCGTCCCAAAGAAACCCAAACAAACAGTTCCTTCAGCAGTTACCACTAACCCCCTCCTCTTCCCACGCCTCTCCCCGACCTCCGCCCTCCTGGGGAGTTAACACCATAAAAATCTTTCACTTCTTCCCTTTCTCGCACTCACTCCTAATTGCTCTTCTCCCCTTTACTTTATTCTTCTCTTTTTACCTTAATCTACCCCTCTGCATTATTTCCTTAATTTATTCCTTTGGTATATTCTATTTTTTCCCTTTACGTTATTCTAGTCTTTACTTTCCTCTAACTTTTTTATCATGTCTTGCTTACGTAATGTTCGAGAGAGAGAGAGAGAGAGAGAGAGAGAGAGAGAGAGGTGGTTACATCCACAACTCCGCTTCTGAAAGTGTTCCATAATAATAATAATCATTATTATTATTATTATAATCACCCTTGATCACACAAGACTGACCCAGGACCGGGCTGCGGGAGGAGAAAAACTCTTGAAACCCATCAAAGGTAACAGCCCACAATTCTTTAAAATTCTACCATGACGAAACTATTAAGGCTTTAAAATATTAAAACATTGCCATTACTATAACCTTTAATGGTTGAAAATACCAGTGTTTTAACCATTACTCGGTTTATAATACTGCCAGTACCACCATGAATGGTAGTACTGGCGCCACGCATGGTTTAAAATACATTATTACTACATCCATTAGTGGTTTAAAATACCAAAGCAACAACTAGTTAAAACATATGACTACTACAACTATCAATTATACAGCATACTACCATTATTACTCAAAAAAAAGGACTATAACCTTAATTTTTAAAGGGTTGGACCGGTAAGCCTGCGGAAGGCCTCTGTCAGGTGACCAAAAGCTCAAAAGAATAAATACTCTATAACCATTGCGAAAAATATTCCAACCATGAGCAGTATGTCTCTCGTAACTCATCATAGTTATAAAGATAACATATTGGCATAACTACATCCAGTAGTTATGCCTTAACTGTTGGAAAATTACTGCTTTAATACACCAATTAATAATAATAATTACAATTAATAATAATTATTATTAATAATAAATGTAAAATAATAATATAATAAGTGATAACGTAAATAATAGCATTATGCTCCATCTTAAAGAGCATCCAACAGCAATATTAATTATATGTAACTTTTGTTATTTTGATTAAAACGTGACTCCACTGCTCCCCATCACTTCAACATGTAAACACTTCCATCCACTGCCCCCATCATGTAAACATGCAATCACTTCAATTTATTGCTCCAATCATTAAAAAAAATCACGACGTCGCAACTCTGTAATTTCAATTTACTTGACAAGGTGTGCAAGCAGCAACAGTACTGGCAATAGCAACAAGGCACTTACGTCTGGGCTACACTCGCTAATCCAGTAAACTTCTCATGATTATCTTTCAGATCCTACAGAATTTGTATACTGAAGGTATTACAGTAAGTCCCATAGCAAGATACACCAACGAGTCGCTGTGTTTACAAAGCGACTTACATGTGACTGAAGAGGACCACCTGGCGTTTAGTGAGTGAGCTCGGTAGCGGATAGTTAAGAGGCGGAGCCAGGAGCTATAACTCAACCTCCCTGTAACCACAAATAGGTTAGTATGGTGACTACGTTCCTACCCTAGTCTTAGAGACAAGGTTCCTGCCAGCCTCACCAGGGTAAGTGAGTGTGCTCGCCCCCACAGCTAGGAGAGGCGCCGATCGTGAAGATAATCGTTGTCTTTTGTAAGGTGAAAGACCTTCACGGCACCGGGACAGGGAGAGGTCCTTAAGACCACACAGGGGATGTACTTATGAGAGAGAGGCGGCACTGTACACCTTGGGTGACGTAGCAATACACTGGTACGCGCACACATGCTCACACCACGCGAGGCTCAACGACACACAGTGTACCTCCCCGCGCACAGCCAACATCACAACTGAATCCAACACACTCATCCTCACTCACCCCACCACCGCCCTTACACCACCACTTCCCTCCACCTCCGCTGCCCCACTCCATTCACCCCTCACACACCACCCCTACCACAACAATCCCCAACCTATTCCCCTGACTACCACCACCACCACCACCCACAAGCCGTACCAACCCTACTACCCAGGCACGGCTCTCACAACACACAATAACAAATCCCTCCCAGCACACATTCCATAAGACATAATATATTTAAGTTACTAAGTCACTGACTGGCATGAAGTTAAGTTCACAATATCGGCAGTCATTATATGTATCACAAGAACCCCAGTAGAACCAAGTTAATCATTATATGTATCACAAGAACCCCAGTAGAACCAAGTTAATCATTATATGTATCACAAGAACCCCTAGTAGAACCAAATTAATCATTTGTATCACAAGAACCCCAGTAGAACCAAGTTAATCATTATATGTATCACAAGAGAGAAGACACAAGTCACACTGTTTCACTTTCCTGGGGACTTATGCTACTTTAAATCTACAGAGAGTGATTTTCATGTGTCCATAACACCTGTGTGCTATCCAGACCATTGTAAACACAAGTGTACTAGGTTCCACAATCAGCTCTCCTTGACCTATATCACTCACTCATTTACCCCTATCTCACCTATGGAATCTGTGCATGGGGCTCAACAACAATAAATCATCTCAGACCTTTAATAACCCAATAAAAGGCTGCAGTCAGAATGATAACAAATTCCCACTTTAGACAGCATACTCCACCAATATTCAAAAGTCTAAACTTACTCACCGTACAAGACATACACAATTTTTATTGTGCCTACTACATACATAGAACACTAAACTCAAATATAAACCCCCCACTCAAACTTCTTACCAACCTTAACAGGACACACGACCATAACACAAGACACAGATCACTCTTTCATGTTCCCCGGGTCCATCTTACACTATGTAAAAACTCAATGCACATAAAAGGCCCAACAATCTGGAATTCATTACCTGTGAATACCAAAGAAACCCTGTCTGTACATCAATTCAAGACTCTTCTTAAAAACCACCTACTCACCCAAAACTAAATACATTGTACTTAACTTTACCTACAAAACTAAATACTACATTACTTAACCTTATCTACAAAGCTAAATACATAGCACTTAACCTTACCTACAAAGCTAAATACATAGTACTTAACCTTACCTACAAAGTTAACAAATCACTTTCCACTGCCTCAAAACATCATTACTCATTGAGTTACTCCCCTAGCCTCAGAACCCCATAAATAAATGCCCACAGAACAATAAATTTTCATATTTAATCTAATTCAAATGCTGAATAACTTATATTTCATAAATGTATAACCCAGTTGTAAAATTAATACAACCTTATCAAACCATGTTTTTATAGCATTACCTTATAGCATTCTCTTATACTCATTGTAATTCATCTACTGATAATATATTCTCTGTTACTGACTATAAAACATTAACTTGATTTGATTTGATCTGATTTGACAAATTGTAATACTACATATAGCAAATTAATTATTTTGTTCTATTAGAAAACTGTAATGCTTCAAAATTGGAATGTTCAAATTTCATTGATTAAATACTCAATTGTTTACTGTAAATCTTACCATTTAATCTGTTATAGCCTAAGTAATCTTAAGTTAATTTTAAGTTTGCCCATAATGCTCTGCATACAAGGAGCTTTTGGCATGTACACCCCACTACTATAATACCTTGTACAACTTTGTATTATGTCCAAATAAACTATTATTATTATTATTATTATTATTATTATTATTAATTATTATTATTATACTCAAAACCTATAATAAAAACTTCGTGGAAATAAATCACACTGACTTTAACGGCTTACCATGGGTTATATCTACATAATGTACATTGTTGTGCCCTCACAACATGTGAGCCCGTAACATGTGCGCCCGCAACACGTGCGCCCGCAACATGTGCGCTTGCAACATGTGCGCCCTTAACCAGCGTAAAAAATGTACGTTATGTAAACAATGCCTAAATTAAATGATAATATTCACGTCAATAAGGAGAGAGAGACTAGACTCTTGACCTGAAGTTTACCTGGAGTCGCTTCCGGAGGCCCCAGACTACGTCTGCTGGCCTGATTCATCAAGCTGTTAGTGCCCCCGCCCGCAGCTCAACGTATGAACCACAACCCGGCTGATCAGGAGCTGTTTTTTTTTAGGAATCCGTCGAGTGATAGCTCGTAGCTCAGCGGTAGTGTGTTCGGCTCACAACCGAAAAGGGTCCGAGCTCAATCCCGGACAGGATATATGGGCAAGTCTCCTAGCAGTAAACCAACTTGTAGGAATCCTGAGGACGGAAGCCAAAGAACTCGAAAGCATTACTCTGCTTCATTTTCTACAGGTTTCCCGAAGGCTACCCGAAGACGATTTCGAGCCATTGCCCCCGTGGCTCGGTCCCAGACCAGGCTTCCTGGTTGATGGCCTGATCAACCAGGCTATTGATTCTAGCTGCACGCAGTCGAACGTTTGAACCACAGCTCGGTTGATCAGAAACTGACTTGAGGAACCCATTAAATTCCCTCAGGAAAAAAGCAAGAGAGGTTTGCTGGTATTTCTTCATATGTACGAAAAATAGGTGTTGAAAAGTCTTGGCCTCTTTACACTTGTGTTAATCTCATCCGGAGTTAATTAACCTTACAATGTTAATACACCCAAGGAAGTCCTATGGTTTCTTAAGCAAGGTAGGTGGGGATACTCCCACGTGTGTTTAGGGTCATGGGGTCAGGCCAGAATAGAAGGCTGGCGGTTTGGGGGAACACGGGGTCAGGTCACGATGGGAGGCTGTCAAAACTGTGTTCAGGGATATGTTAGGTCATATGTCTGACCTCAACCCTGACGGAACACACACACACCGTTGAGGGAGATCTCTGGGGACCTCCAGCTGTTTATTTAGGAAGATACACACACACACACACTCAGAGAGTAGCTAAACTCTCGAAACTCTTCAAAGGTATATCAAAGGTAAGGTATATCACACGCGCGCGCGCGCGCGCGCATTCTCACTCGATTTATTCTCTTTTTCTCTCTGAGTTTACTAATGGAGTGTAATTAGCCACTTGCAATTACAAAAGTATAACAAGTATAGCCATAACAAAAGCATAATTAAGTATACATATATGATCCTCTTCAGCTGAAGAGGATCCCAGAAGGGGGTCGAAATAGACAAATAAATTAATCTCCTGAGTTTGTGTCTTCTTGTGGCTTATAAGTGACCACAGACAAGTGTTCAATACTTTAGTTATTCAAGCATGTATATATATATATATATATATATATATATATATATATATATATATATATATATATTATATATATGCAAGACAAGCCACGAGGGTGGGAGTCTTTAGCTCAAGTACTTTCACCCTTCTCAGTGCGTCATCAGGAGCTTTGCAATGTTACAAGAGCAACTAAAGCAGGAGAGTTCTCAGAGTAGCGTAGTGCGGATGGTCACCGTCCAGGTGACACATCCGCACTACGCTACTTTGAGAACTCTCTCCTGGCTTGTCTTGCATAGTTAAGATCGCCCGTCTGCGATTGTTTATATATATATATATATATATATATATATATATATATATAATTTTAAAATATGGGGTGGTACGACAAGTGGAAAACTGTCGTGTATTTGCTCCTTCAAGCACAGCTAGATATTTTGTTTTTCAGTCGTTTCCACTTTTTTCAGTGTGTGTAGCCTTTGGTTTGCGAGTGTTGCCGCGCAGCGTGTACAAGTGTCCAATGACATCCCTTCATGGCGCAACTTTCTAAAATCTACTTTTCAAACTGGGTACGGAGATAGCTTCTATTATTTCCGCTTCCAATTCACTGCAGTATCTTCCTGGAGTACAACTGTCTCCACAAGTTCCTCTTCCACTTCTGAAGGCTTCCACCAGTTCATTATGTTTACTTCCCTTAGACTGAAGGCTTCCACCAGTTCATTATGTTTACTTCCCTCAGACTGAAGGCTTCCACCAGTTCATTATGTTTACTTCCCTCAGACTGAAGGCTTCCACCAGTTCATTATGTTTACTTCCCTCAGACTGAAGGCTTCCAACAGTCCCTCCAGTTCACCACAGTTTCTTCCTAAAGACTGACAAAATATCTCAAGACGTAGCTGTAGCTCATCTGTGTGTAGCTTAGGTACGTGTGCCTCGTCCCTTCATCCCCCTCCAACACCCCTCGCATGTCATGCTCTCACTACTCGCTCTGTCAATCCACTTAAGTATCTCGTATGTCGTAATCCCGTCTTGCCTATTTCTTATCTCTTCAAAGGTGCGTATTCACCTTGGTGGTTTTTTCTTTGAAAGAGAGAGAGAGAGAGAGAGAGAGAGAGAGAGAGATTGAGAGAGTCTGCTTCACGTTTAGTGCCTCAAGAAAGGAATAATTCAACACTGAACGCTAATAGAAATAAGGTGAAACGTCTGTATGGAAAGTATTTGAAGCAGCGGCCAGCTAGCACAGTACTGGCCTCCCAACACAGCAATGGCCTCCCTGCACAGCACTGGCCTCCCAGCACAGCACTGGCCTCCCAGCACAGCACTGGACTCCCAGCACAGCACTGGCCACCCAGCACAGCACTGGTCTCCCAGCACAGCACTGGCCACCCAGCACAGCACTGGCCTCCCAACACAGCACTGGCCTCCCAGCACAGCACTGGCCTCCCAACACAGCACTGGCCTCCCAACACAGCACTGGCCACCCAGCACAGCACTGGCCACCCAACACAGCACTGGCCACCCAGCACAGCACTGGCCACCCAACACAGCACTGGCCTCCCAACACAGCACTGGCCACCCAACACAGCACTGGCCACCCAACACAGCACTGGCCTCCCAACACAGCACTGGCCACCCAACACAGCACTGGCCTCCCAACACAGCACTGGCCACCCAGCACAGCACTGGCCACCCAACACAGCACTGGCCACCCAACACAGCACTGGCCTCCCAACACAGCACTGGCCACCCAACACAGCACTGGCCACCCAGCACAGCACTTCCTTCATCAAACGCTCAGAGCGCTGCGGTAATCATGCGACTCTCTCATAAACTAAGTCGGTCACACTAATATCCCCAGACACTAACATTCTCCGCGCTACCTTGAAATTACTACTAATTCTGCCAAAATTATTGTCATACACTAGACGAACATATACTACCCTTAAAATATACTTGTAAACTCATATATTGTACCGAGAGTTGGCGTGATGTACACTCAACGCTACTGCTACGTGTTCTTCACACACACAAGTAACGGTAACACAGTAACCTCCACAACGACCTGCCAGGGTGAAAGGAACACCAGGTGTGGTATATCGATCATTTTGCTTAGGTAAATAGTGCGAGCACTCCAGGACTGACCATCACTGCCTTCAAGGGCACCAACAGCCTGGTCAATCAGGAGACCTGGTCTAGGAGCACAGTACAGGCAAGGTTGAAACTGACTCCACTGAAACGCTAACCTTGTGTCATTCAGTACAAGGAGCGGTATAGGCTCGATCCTCCGTTCACTTTTCGTGGCCAGTCAGAGTCCTTGAGAGGAGCGTCCACTGTGTACAACTGGGCATCAGAAACTTCAATTTTCTTTAGATAAACTCAACGGGGTAATCGGATTTATAAGAAAATAAGAAAAGAGGAACACTACAGGAGGACTACTGGCCCATACTAGGCAAGTCCTTCTCAAATCCAAACCCACTACTTAAAATATTTGCCCAACCCAAAGTCACATATATATATGTATTTATTTTCCGCAATGTGCTTATGATATACCTGTGGCCCTGGGCCACGTTAATCAGGTGCTTGCCTGGTCAACCAGACTCTTACTGCTGGCGGCCCACTAACCCACACATCCATCACCCGCCAGATCCGGGGTGATGAGAATTAAATTGAAGACCGGGACACTTGTGCCACATTTTGAAACTTACTGACGAAACATTCTTCTCTGTATTGGACTGAAGAAGACACTGGCTGGCGAAACGTTTTTTAGTGTGACACTAGTGTATCCCTAGTGTGACACTAGTGTATCCCTAGTGTGACACTTAGTGTATCCCTAGTGTGACACTAGTGTATCCCTAGTGTGACACTAGTGTATCCCTAGTGTGACACTAGTGTATCCCTAGTGTGACACTAGTGTATCCCTAGTGTGACACTTAGTGTATCCCTAGTGTGACACTAGTGTATCCCTAGTGTGACACTAGTGTATCCCTAGTGTGACACTAGTGTATCCCTAGTGTGACACAAGTGTATCCCTAGTGTGACACAAGTGTATCCCTAGTGTGACACTAGTGTATCCCTAGTGTAACTCGTATTAGCAGTATGAAGTATCCCAGTCTTCATCTCGTGTCACTAACATCAGTAGTGTCCTCAGAGTGAGTAATGTGGAATATCTTGTGGTTGTATTATTGATGCCTTCGCCAGAGGAAAATGACACGAATCTTGGTCGTTTGAGACTTGGGAGTAATAATGTCAGAAGATCTCACGTTCAAGAAGCACAACAATGTTGTTATAGCAACTGCAACTAAAATGAGAAGTTAGATAACTAGAACCTTCAGCCGGGTTGCGGTGCATACGTTGAGCTGCTAGCGGTGGACACTAACAGCTTTGATCGATCAGGCCAGCATTCAGGGAGGCCTGGTCTGGGACCGGGCCACGGGAGGCTGTGACCTCCGGAAGCGACTCCAGGTATGATGCCCCATTGTGAAGATATCACATCTTCGTGAGTATATTTACAGAGTACTTTCTCTTTGGCTCAGGGAGCACCCTGGTTCAGGGAGCACCCTGGTTCAGGCAGCACCCTGGCTCAGGCAGCACCCTGGCTCAGGCAGCACCCTGGGTTATCGCTGGACTCGCAAAGTGGCAGTAAATTCTGCGCACCTCTTCTCCAGACTTATCTTTACGCTGCGAACTCTACTCCACAACACCATATTTCCCCTTAACTCACCTCCAGATCGACATAAACTATCCTTCTTATCCTAACAATGATCCTTTCGCTCGATAAGGCGTTGTTTCGCCCGTCTCTAAGATAGGACTCCCTCGTTTGGTCACAACACTCTGCTCCACTATCCAGCTGCCTTCCTGCAGGGAACCAACCCTCTCTCGCTTCTCTCCTTTCCCCCCTTTCTCCTCTCCTCCCTTCTCTCTTATCCTCTCTTCCTTTTTTCTGCTATCATATCTTCCTTCCCTTTTGCTATACAATCCTCTCCGCTCTTCTCTTTCTCCTCTCCACTTATCCTCTCCTTCCCTCTTAGCCCCCCTTCCCTCTCAAACTTCACTATCTACAAACTTCAATCGTCACCAACTTCTGCCCTGGTGCTGTTCACCAGCTTTGTCACAAGGCAAGTTGACCAGCCCCTCACCTTCATCCAATCCCAACTTTTCACATAGCTTCTCTCAAGCCCACATTACGTGCACGACCTTGCTGCTTCATTACACAAACGGTCTGACGCTTCACAGGATCTACTTACACTTTAACAGCATCTGCAGCTTCTTGGTTTCATTCCCAGACGAAGCGAGAAGTGTGGGGCCTTACACAGACTGCTGATCCTAGTACAGCAACAAAGCAGTTAGAGGAGATTCATAATCTTTGATATACTGTACTATTGTATTCTTGTCTGTTATATATATATATATATATATATATATATATATATATATATATATATATATATATATATATATATATATATATATATATATATAAAATGTCAAAAGTCAACTTGTGGGTCGTAAACTAGGAGAGAACCACGAGGGAATCCAGCCATACTGTTTGGCTTTGTTGAGATGTCCTTTGATTGCCCTAAGGAAGTTCTCCTTAACCTTTTGACATCCCTTTGATGGGCTTCGAGGGTTGTCCCCCTACTCCCGTAGCCCAACCCTGGGCCAGGGTTGTTTGGTGCCTGCCTGGTTAACCAGGCGGCAGCAGCAACAGCCTGGTTGATCTTAGAGATAGCTTAATAATTACACTAGGAGAGAACTCGATAAGCAGAAAGTTTCCAAGATTTTTGAAAGTCCTAACATATATATATACAAGTTTAATTACTAAACTCCCTAAATGATTAATGTGAATTAGCGTTTAAAGACAATATTCAACTCTAACCACAGATGTTGTGCTGCTGAAGACAATATTGAAGAAAATGCAGATGTTAGGACAACATTTTGCTCTGTGTAGAGCTTTATCAAGCCATGACCTGGCAAAGCTCTACATAGGGAGAAACGCCGTCCCAGTAAAGGCTTCTGAAACGTTACGTGTTTTCGTCGCAGCCACCCACACTTCTGCACCAAGATTAATTAAGACGCTTTCGTTTAAACCTGATTAAGACGTCTACATTTAAACCCGATTCAACGTCTTCGTTTAAACCTAATTCAGGCGTCTTGGTTTAAACCTAATTCAGGCGTCTTGGTTTAAACCTAATTCAGGCGTCTTGGTTTAAACCTAATTCAGGCGTCTTGGTTTAAACCTGATTCAGGCGTCTTGGTTTAAACCTGATTCAGGCGTCTTGGTTTAAACCTGATTCAACGTCTTGGTTTAAACCTGATTCAACGTCTTGGTTTAAACCTGATTCAACGTCTTGTTTTAAACCTGATTCAACGTCTTGGTTTAAACCTGATTCAACGTCTTGGTTTAAACCTGATTCAACGTCTTGGTTTAAACCTGATTCAACGTCTTGGTTTAAACCTGATTCAACGTCTTGGTTTAAACCTGATTCAACGTCTTGGTTTAAACCTGATTCAACGTCTTGGTTTAAACCTGATTCAACGTCTTGGTTTAAACCTGATTCAACGTCTTGGTTTAAACCTGATTCAACGTCTTGGTTTAAACCTGATTCAACGTCTTGGTTTAAACCTGATTCAACGTCTTGGTTTAAACCTGATTCAACGTCTTGGTTTAAACCTGATTCAACGTCTTGGTTTAAACCTGATTCAACGTCTTCGTTTAAACCTGATTAATACTGTTTTCTTTAAACTTGTCACCCAAAGAATAACTAAAGTGAAGAGGATCCCAGAAGGGGGTTGAAATATACAGATCAACTAATCTCCCGAGTTTGTGTCTCCTTGTCACTCAAAGTTCCGCTATTACTGACGTACACGTCTGGTCGCAGGCGCTAAAATTCGGCCTCAACAAATCAGTCTTTCAAGCGTGAGTATTCCTTGGTATAATACAATATTCAACATAATACAACGTAATATAAGATAATACATCGGCCACAAATGTTGATGGGTAGAGACAAAAGAATGATAAAGCGAAGATAAGCCCCGCTTCAGGGAGAAGAACGTTTTAAGACAGTCAATGGCTTAGTAATCCAAGAAAGCCAAGTACTGTGGCTTATTTCCAAGGGTTTCCTTCCGGTAATTTCCTAGGAGGATCGGAGGTACCTATTTACTGCTAGTTGAAGAACAAGTGTGAGATCACCCAGGTACCTATTTACTGCTAATGAAGAGAGGCAAAAAGTGTAAGGAGAGAACTCGGGTACCTATTTACTGCTAAATGAAGGACAACAAGTGTAAGGAAACTTGCAACAGGGTAACGCAACACCTCGACACTATCTGGAGAGGTGGTAGTTCCTGGTATCAGCAGCAGGGCAATAAAACAGTGCTAACACCACTACCGCCTACCATAATCTGGAAAGGTGGTAGTTCCTGGTATCAGCAGCAGGGCAATAAAACAGTGCTAACACCACTACCACCTACCATAATCTGAAAAGGTGGTAGTTCCTGGTATCAGCAGCAAGGCAATAAAACAGTGCTAACACTACTACCACCTACCATAATCTGGAGAGGTGGTAGTTCCTGGTATCAGCAGCAGGGCAATAAAACAGTGCTAACACCATACCACCTACCATAATCTGGAGAGGTGGTAGTTCCTGGTATCAGCAGCAGGGCAATAAAACAGTGCTAACACCACTACCACATACCATAATCTGGAAAAGTGGTAGCTCCTGGTATCAGCAGCAGGGCAATAAAACAGTGCTAATACCACTACCACATACCATAATCTGGAAAGGTGGTGGTTCGTAGTACCAGCACTTAAGTAACATAGTTACATAACCATCACAAAGTAACATGTACGTGTTTGACTATATACACACACGCACACTACTATATACAACATATGTCAGGTCTATCTTGGAGTATGCAGCATCAGTATTGAACCCACATATAATCAAGCAAGTCGAGGTGAAAAAAGTGCAGAGGTTTGCAACGAGACTAGGCCCAGAGGTAAGGGGTACGAGCTATGGTAAGTGGCTAAAAAAACTAAACCTGACGACAGTAGAGGACGGAAAGATCAGGCGAGACATGGCAACGACATACAAAATATTGTACTAAGAAGAAATGATAATGGACAGGGAGGGGATGGTCAAGAGGCGGGAAACAGGTACACTAGGGCACAGCTGAAACCGAGGTGGTAGAGGCAGTATTCATACTCAAATGTAACGTTATGCCTTTAAAAACCTCCTCTGAAACTTGTATTTATCTGTCCTCACACTCGTTGTCATCAGGTTATTTCATCCAAGTTCATTACATTAATGTCACTCTCGTCTGTTCATGCTTTCACAGATCGCCTCCGCGGCCCAACCGCAGACCAGACCTCTTAAAGTGAAAAATAAATATTACAAACATAACAACTAATAAGAAACGTAAGAAAGCAACACCAGATAAGCGCATACTAAATGTAAGTAGAGGCTTCTAAGAT
>WNWK01004459.1:0-10000 GCA_009830355.1 Cherax destructor | reverse complement strand
AGGCACCGTGACTTGTGTTTCACAAGACTGTTGACACTATGCTGCCTTTAACACTACCAGTATTGACAGTGGAAGGAGTTCTGTCTCGTATATATATACTATATACACAGACAGGAGAAGGGGTTACTAGCCCCTTGCTCCCAGCATTTTAGTCGCCTCTTACGACGCGCATGGCTTACGGAGGAAGAATTCTGTTTCACTTCCCCATTGAGTGTATACACACACACACACACACACACACCTTGATATAATGGACGTAATTTACTTTAGACGAGTCACATTAGATATACTTTTTTACACATCAATTTTACAGGCTAAGAGTTGTTTATCCTACTTCAGCTCATTTCAAAGCTGAGCTCTATCTAAGCCTTCTAAGATATACTATCATCCCCCAGGATGCGGCCCACAACAGTCGACTAACACCCAGGTACCTACTTACTGCTAGGTGAACAGAGACAGCAGGTGTAAGGAAACATGCCAACGTTTCCACCTGTGCCGGGGATCTAACCACGGATACTCAGTAGGTGAGCTGAGTGCGCTGCCAACCAAGCCACGGGACACCTTCTGACCAGTTTAAATTTATTATTAGTTAAAATCAATGAAGTATATTTTTTTAGTTATCTTCAGACTGATTTTCGGTGATTTATTACAAACACAAATTTACACTCTGCTTACTACCTCCACAAATAACTCGTACATAAGACGATGAAATATATTACGACGTTTCGGTCCAACGTGGACCAAAACTAGTGAGACTCTCCTATGTGGGGGGCTATTTGTGTAGTGTGTCCTGCCGTCCCTGCTGGAGGAGCAGTGTGTGTCCTGCCGTCCCTGCTGGAGGAGCAGTGTGTGTCCTGCCGTCCCTGCTGGAGGAGCAGTGTGTGTCCTGCCGTCCCTGCTGGAGGAGCAGTGTGTGTCCTGCCGTCCCTGCTGGAGGAGCAGTGTGTGTGTCCTGCCGTCCCTGCTGGAGGAGCAGTGTGTGTCCTGCCGTCCCTGCTGGAGGGGCAGTGTGTGTGTCCTGCCGTCCCTGCTGGAGGAGCAGTGTGTGTCCTGCCGTCCCTGCTGGAGGAGCAGTGTGTGTCCTGCCGTCCCTGCTGGAGGAGCAGTGTGTGTGTCCTGCCGTCCCTGCTGGAGGAGCAGTGTGTGTCCTGCCGTCCCTGCTGGAGGGGCAGTGTGTGTGTCCTGCCGTCCCTGCTGGAGGAGCAGTGTGTGTCCTGCCGTCCCTGCTGGAGGAGCAGTGTGTGTGTCCTGCCGTCCCTGCTGGAGGAGCAGTGTGTGTGTCCTGACGTCCCCGCTGGAGGGGCAGTGTGTGTCCTGACGTCTCAATATTACTACCTGCTGGAGGGTCACCTTTGAGGCGAGCACCGGGGAAGTCTTTGAAGATCGCGCTATTCGATTTAGGACGAAATTCAGGTTATTTATTATCAGCTTTTCTTAACTTATGCTTTTGGCTCGTATTTACTTGACCCCTTTAACTGGCTTTGAAGTATTATTTTGAGGGGTGTGAGGGGCATGGGGTGAGGTGGAGTGGGGTTAGAAAGGAAAAGGTATGGTGTGTGTGGGAGGGTATAAGACTTTGCAACAGATCATACAATGAGAGTGAAAAACTTTACAAAGGATATGAAACAGAAATTAAAGAGAACTCGAAACACTTATACGAGACACAAATCATTTTTCACACGTGCAAAAAGTAAGTAAAATATCTCTTACGGTGCCCCCACTGACTCAAGGAAGCTTCATAAACAGATCACAAAAAGAAAGACCGAGTGAAATCTTAGAAAGAACACTAAGAATGAAGCTTACGTGATCTTATCTAGGTCATTAGAACTGAAGATCCGGATAGTTTTGTTTTTGTCATAACTTCAGCGCAGGGATAAATTTAGATTTAGAAAGGACATAGGCAAGTACTGGTTTTCGAACAGTTCTAGATGCGTGGAACAATCTTCCGAGTAGGGTGATAGAGGCTAGGACCTTGGGTGGCTTTAAAAAGAGATTGGACAAATATATGAGTGGGAGGGGCTGGGTTTGATTGGTGTCGTGAGTACGGTAGTGAAGTCTTAGGTAGTGGTGGTTTTGATAAGGACCTGCCTTGTATGGGCCAGTAGGCCTTCTGCAGTGTTCCTCCATTCTTATGTTCTTATGAACTAGCATTAACATAAATCCTTCATATATGGCCAACAGGCCTTCTGCAGTGTTCCTCCTTTCTTCTGTTCTTATATCGAAAAAACAACAACATGTTAAGGTGCAACTAATGTGGCATTTTACTGTGGCAACGTTTCACTCTCCAGGAGCTTTATCAAGCCTTTCGTAACGACTCGACAAAGCTCCTGGAGAGCGAAACGTTGCCACAATAATAAAATGTCGAGGCACGCAGCACCTGGACCTGATTCCTGAAACGAGTTACTCACAAGAAAACGCAAAGTGCCAGTAGCAAGAGTAGTCAGTGTTCGTCAGAGGAGCTTAAGTTCAGGCGAAGTATCTGAGACCTTAAAAAAGTGCAGACACAGCCCCTCTTTACGAAGCAGCAGCAGAGTAACAACAAAATCCCAGCCCAGCAGCGCTAACATCACACATCATCAAATTCTTTGTAAGGGTCCCAAGACACAACATAAGAACATAAGAAAGGAGGAACACTGCAGCAGGCCTGTTGGCCCATACTAGGCAAGTCCTTCACAATCCGTCCCACTATCAGAATATTTGATAAACCCAATTTTCAATGCTACCCACACAATTAATGACTTGATGGAGAAACATTAGTTATATAATCCAAGTCATATATAATATATATATATATATATATATATATGAGAGAGAGAGAGAGAGAGAGAGAGAGGTGGGGACGGGGTGAGGGGGAGAAGGACCGTTGATATCCCGTCCTAAGAGAATGTTAAATCCGGCCCAGTACGGAGAGCTTGCATATTTTTTTTTATATTCCCAGAAAATCTTACCTAATTATAAATCGCCAGAGGATTTTATTTTCTATTTGTAGGAGTGAATATTTTGCCAGCTGGCAACAAGAGACAATGAACCTATTTATCCACTGTTCTGATTGGCTGATGATTTGTGACGCGTGCGGGGTCTGTTGCTCTGATTGGTTGAAGAGTTATGACGTAGGGGTGGCTATCTGCCCCGATTGGTTGAAGAGTTATGACGTGTGAGCGGTATTTTGACCTATTTTACAGGTCTGAAAGCGGATAGATTAGCTATAACCTAACCTAGCTTAATCCAGCCACACCTGACTTAATAACCTAACCTAATCCAACCAGACATGACTTAATAACCTATCCTATCCAACCAGACTTAATAACCTAACCTAATCCAACCAGACTTAATAACCTAACCTAATCCAATCAGACCTGACTTAATAACTTAACCCATAACATGGCCAAGCCTCACCAAACGACTCAACTAGCGTTAAAAACAGGCTGATCTAGCCTCTCCTGAGTTGCTTATGTTAACCAAAAATATTTTGAGGTAACCAAAAAAGTCCTACCCAAAAATAAACTTACCTACAAATAACTTTACCTAAAATAACCTCCACTAAAATAACTTAAGCTGTGAGAAGTCTAGTGTAAACAAAATAACACTAATCCAGGTTTTTCCGTAAGCCTTCAAAATATAGCTTCAGCGGTATATACACTGACAGGTGAATTTTTCAGGGGATTATATACATTGAGAGGTGTCTCTCTCATGGTATATGCACTGACAAGTGTATCTTTCAGGACATATACATTGAGAGGTGTCTCATGGTATATACAGTGACAAGTGTATCTTTCAGGGGTATATACATTGAGAGGTGTCTCTTTCATGGTATATACACTGACATGTGTATTTTTCATGGGTATATATATATTGGAAAATGTCTCTTTCAGCGTATATACACCGAGAATTGTCTTTTGGGTATATACAGAGAAGTGTGAATCTCAGGATACTGGAGTATACCTGGAGGGTGTTCCGGGGGTCAATGCCCCCGCGGCCCGCTCCATGACCAGGCCTCGCGGTGGATCAGGGCCTGATCAACCAGGCTGTTACTGCTGGCCGCACACAAACCGACGTACGAACCACAGCCCGGCTGGTCAGTTACTGACTTTAGTTGCCTGTCCTGCTCCCTCTTGAAGACAGCCAGGGGTCTATTGGTAAATTCTTCTTATATATGCTGGGAGGCAGTTAAACAGTCTTGGGGCCCTGACACTTATTGTGTTGTCTTTTAACGTACTCGTGGCGCCCCTGCTTTTCATTGGGGGAATGTTGCACCGGCTGCCGAGTCTTTTACTTTTATAGGGAGTGATTCCCGTGTGCAGATTTGGGACTAGTCCCTCGTAAGATCTTCAAACGAATTTACATCAAGAAGTCTCTCCCCTAGAATATATAAACCAATTAAATTGGGTAGTACTCTTAAGAGGTGTGTATATACACATCAAGAGTTCTCAATGTATATACACTGATAGGGGGGTCTTAATGTATATATATCTACCATTCATCTATCATTACCTTCCACTCATTATCGATCACTAACATCTAATATCATTCACCACTCGTCTATCATTCATCTTTCACAGACATCTACCATCCAACACTTGACATCTACCACTCAATATATACCAACCAACATCTAACATCATCTACCACTCAATATATTCCATCCAACACCTAACATCATCTACTACTCAACATCTACCAACCAACACCTAACATCATCTACTACTCAACATCTACTACTCAACATCTACCAACAAACACCTAACATCATCTACCAACCAACACCTAACATCATCTACCACTCAACACCTCACCAGGCGCACAAAATACTTCAGAATAACAGAAATAATGAGAACGATCATTAAGGTTAGTGCTGGATGGTTGGCAGCAGCAATTACCAAGCGGTTACAACCCACAGAACGGATGGGATAAGACTGTACGCAGGAAGCAAGGGTACCACGGCACCTGGGTGGTACCAGGCTACCAACCAGAGTAACGGGATACCTGTATACCAGGATAACACGTCAGAGAAGTCAGGGCGTGTTCCTCCTCTTCTCCGGAAGTGTTGGTAATGTGTTCTCGTATCATCTCTTGCCGAACTTCTGGTTTAGTTTGGGTGATAGGGAGTTATTATTATAATTATTATCGTGGGGAACGCTAAGCTCGTAGGAATTATACAGCGCCTGTGGGGGATGGGGGAAATGGAAGGCATTCGGGCTCAATTCAGGGAAATGGAGCACAGATACAATTCCTTGCATCAAGAGCCCCTCACCGGCATCTAGGACCCTCCCTTGAAGGGGGTGGATAGGCAGTAAGGTATTCTTTTTTTTTTAAGTTTCAGTAGTTTGTTGGAAAACTTACGTAAGGATAAATATATATATATATATATATATATATATATATATATATATATATATATATATATATATATATATAAACGTGGAAGAGTGTCTGCAGACTTCTTTTCTCACCTGTATATTAAATACACGAGCGACAAGGTAATCTCCTGTAATTAACGAGGGAAACACCTCGTTACTGCCAATAAGCCCCAAGATAATCACATTTTTTATCACAAACAAGCGATTTACCTCATATATAAACAACTCAGCCTGAAAGGGCTGTGTAATATATTTTCTTCTTTTTCTTCTTCCTTTCATTATTATTTATTACTTTTATTAAATATATATATATTTTTTTTTTTTTTTTTTTTTTTTAACACATCGGCCGATTCCCACCAAGGCAGGGTGGCCCAAAAAATAAAAACTTTCATCATCATTCACTCCATCACTGTCTTGCCAGAAGGGTGCTTTACACTACAGTTATAAAACTGCACCCCTCCTTCAGAGTGCCGGCACTGTACTTCCCATCTCCAGAACTCAAGTCCGGCCTGCCGGTTTCCCTGAATCCCTTCATAAATGTTACTTTGCTCACACTCCAACAGCACGTCAAGTATTAAAAACCATATGCCTCCATTCACTCCTATCAAATACGCTCACACATGCTTGCTGGAAGTCCAAGCCCCTCGCACACAAAACTTCCTTTACCCCCTCCCTCCAACCTTTCCTAGGCCGACCCCTACCCCGCCTTCCCTCCACTACAGATTTATACACTCTCGAAGTCACTCTGTCTCGTTCCATTCTCTCTACATGTCCAAACCACCTCAACAACCCCTCCTCAGCTCTCTGGACAATCGTTTTGGTAATCCCGCACCTCCTCCTAATTTCCAAACTCCGAATTCTCTGCATTATATTCACACCATACATTGACCTCAGACATGACATCTCCACTGCCTCCAGCCTTCTCCTCGTTGCAACATTCATCACCCATGCTTCACACCCATATAAGAGCGTTGGTATAACTATACTCTCATACATTCCCTCTTTACTTCCATGGACAAGGTTCTTTGTCTCCACAGACTCCGAAGTGCTCCACTCACCCTTTTCCCTCATCAATTCTATGATTCACCTCATCCTTCATAGACCCATCCGCCGACATGTCCACTCCCAAATATCTGAATACATTCACCTCCTCCATACTCTCTCCCTCCAATCTGATATCCAATCTTTCGTCACCTATTCTTTTGTTATCCTCATCACCTTACTCTTTCCTATATTCACTTTCAATTTTCTTCTTTTACACACCCTACCAAATTCATCCACCAACCTCTGCAGCTTCTCTTCAGAATCTCCCAAAAGCACAGTGTCATCAGCAAAAAGCAACTGTGACAACTCCCACTTTGTATTTGCTTCTTTATCTTTTAGCCCAACACCTCTTGCCAAGACCCTCGCATTCACTTCTCTTACAACCCCATCTATAAATATATTGAACAACCACGGTGACATCACACATCCTTGTCTAAGGCCCACTTTTACTGGGAAATAGTCCCCTTCCCTCCTACACACTCTAACCTGAGCCTCACTATCCTCATAAAAACTCTTCACTGCTTTCAGTAACCTTCCTCCTATTCCATACACCTGCAACATCTGCCACATTGCCCCCTATCTACCCTATCATACGCCTTTTCCAAATCCATAAATGCCACAAAAACATCTTTACCCTTATCCAAATACTGTTCACCTATATGTTTCACTGTAAACACTTGGTCTACACACCCCTACCTTTCCTAAAGCCCCCTTGTTCATCTGCTATCCTGCTTTCTGTTTTACTCTTAATTCTTTCAATAATAACTCTACCATACACTTTACCAGGTACACTCAACAGACTTATTCCCCTATAATTTTTGCACTCTCTTTTGTCCCCTTTGCCTTTATACAAAGGAACAATACACGCTCTCTGCCAATCCCTAGGTACCTTACCCTCTTCCATACATTTATTAAATAATAGCACCAACCACTCCAAAATTATATCCCCACCTGCTTTTAACATTTCTATCTTTATCCCATCAATCCCAGCTGCCTTACCCCTTTCATTCTACCCACTGCCTCACGAACTTCCCCTACACCCACAACTGGCTCTTCCACACTCCTACAAGATGTTATTCCTCCTTGCCCTACACACGAAATCACAGCTTCCCTGTCTTCATCAACATTTAACAAATCCTCAAAATATTCTCTCCATCTTCCCGATACCTCTAACTCTCCATTTAATAACTCTCCTCTCCTATTTTTAACTGTCAAATCCATTTGTTCTCTAGGCTTCCTCAACTTATTAATCTCATTCCAAAACTTTTTTATTTTCAACAAAATTTGCTGATAACATTTCACCCACTCTCTCATCTGCTCTCTTTTTACATTGCTTCACCACTCTTTTAACCTCTCTTTTCTCTCCATATACTCTTCCCTCCTTGCATCACTTCTACTTTGTAAAAACCTCTCATATGCTAACTTTTTCTCCCTTACTACTCTCTTTACATCATCATTCCACCAATCGCCCTCTTCCCTCCCGCACCCACTCGCCTGTAACCACAAACTTCTGCTGAACACTCTAACACTACATTTTTAAATCTACCCCATACATTTTCGACCCCATTGCCTACACTCTCACTAGCCCATCTATCCTCCAATAGTTGTTTATATCTTACCCTAACTGCCTCCTCTTTTAGTTTATAAACCTTCACCTCTCTTTTACTTACTGATTCTATTTTCCTTGTATCCCATCTACCTTTTACTCCCACTGTAGCTATAACTAAAAAGTGATCTGATATATCTGTGGCCCCTCTATAAACATGTACATCCTGAAGTCTACTCAACAGTCTTTTATCTACCAATACATAGTCCAACAAACTACTGTCATTACGCCCTACATCATATCTTGTATACTTATTTATCCTCTTTTTCTTAAAATATGTATTACCTATAACTAAACCCCTTTCTATACAAAGTTCAATCAAAGGGCTCCCATTATATATATATATATATATATATATATATATATATATATATATATATATATATATATATATATATATATATATAATGTAGGTAGTAGGTTGGTAGACAGCAACCACCCAGGGAGGTACTACGTCCTGCCAGGTGACTGTGAAACAGAAACCTGAAACTGTTTTACATGATGGTAGGATTGCTGGTGTCTTTTTTCTGTCTCATAAACACGCTGGATAACAGGTATATCTAGCTACTTCTACTTACACTTTAGGACACACTACACTGGCATACACATGCATATATATACATACACACATCTAGGTTTTTCTTCTTTTTCTTAATAGCTCTTGTTCTTTTTATTTTCTCTATTGTCCATGGGGAAGTGGAAAGAATCTTTCCTCCGTAAGCCATGCGTGTCGTATGAGGCGACTAAGATGCCGGGAGCAATGGGCTAGTAACCCCCTTTTCCTGTACAAATCTACTAAAAACGAGAAGAAGAAAAACTTTATAAAATTGGGTTGTCTGAATGTGCGTGGATGTAGTGCGGATGATAAGAAAGAGATGATTGCCGATGTTATGAATGAAAAGAAGTTGGATGTCCTGGCCCTAAGCGAAACAAAGCTGAAGGGGTAGGCGAGTTTCAGTGGGGAGAAATAAATGGGATTAAGTCAGGAGTATCTGAGAGAGTTAGAGCTAAGGAAGGGGTAGCAATAATGTTGAAGGATCAGTTATGGAAGGAAAAGAGGGAATATAAATGTGTAAATTCAAGGATTATGTGGATTAAAATAAGGGTCGGATGCGAAAAGTGGGTCATAATAAGCGTGTATGCACCTGGAGAAGAGAGGAGTGTAGAGGAGAGAGAGATTTTGGGAGATGTTAAGCGAATGTATAGGAACTTTTGAACCAAATGAGAGTAATTGTGGTAGGGGACCTAAATGCTAAAGTGGGAGAAACATGCAGAGAGGGTGTAGTAGGTAAGTTTGGGGTGCCAGGTGTAAATGATAATGGGAGCCCTTTGATTGAACTTTGTATAGAAAGGGGTTTAGTTATAGGTAATACATATTTTAAGAAAAAGAGGATAAATAAGTATACAAGATATGATGTAGGGCGTAATGACAGTAGTTTGTTGGACTATGTATTGGTAGATAAAAGACTGTTGAGTAGACTTCAGGATGTACATGTTTATAGAGGGCTACAGATATATCAGATCACTTTTTAGTTATAGCTACAGTGGGAGTAAAGGTAGATGGGATACAAGGAAAATAGAATCAGTAAGTAAAAGAGAGGTGAAGGTTTATAAACTAAAGAGGAGGCAGTTAGGGTAAGATATAAACAACTATTGGAGGATAGATGGGCTAGTGAGAGTGTAGGCAATGGGGTCGAAAATGTATGGGGTAGATTTAAAAATGTAGTGTTAGAGTGTTCAGCAGAAGTTTGTGGTTACAGGCGAGTGGGTGCGGGAGGGAAGAGGAGCGATTGGTGGAATGATGATGTAAAGAGAGTAGTAAGGGAGAAAAAGTTAGCATATGACAGGTTTTTACAAAGTAGAAGTGATGCAAGGAGGGAAGAGTATATGGAGAGAAAAAGAGAGGTTAAAAGAGTGGTGAAGCAATGTAAAAGAGAGCAGATGAGAGAGTGGGTGAGATGTTATCAGCAAATTTTGTTGAAAATAAGAAAAA
>WNWK01004458.1:82500-140018 GCA_009830355.1 Cherax destructor | reverse complement strand
ACTGCTCTGCTCTCCTGGGTCCTTTGCCTTCTATACTTCTTCCATTCCCTGGCTTGCTTGGTTTGCCAGCCTCCCTGCACCTTTGGGTGACCATGCAGGCTCATCCTGGCTTTTTCGCTTTTCCTGTTACCCTTGGGTATAAACCTCCCCTCAGCTTCCGTGCAAATTGTTGTCATATATTCCATCATCTCGTTTACCGAGTGTGTGTGTGTGTGTGTGTGTGTGTGTGTGTGTGTGTGTGTGTGGTAATATAGTGCTGGGGGCACTTTTCAAGAACAGTACAAATCATTGAATACTTTACTATAATACAATAATATTACTGTACTATAATACGAATTTTTAAAGTGGAACTACATTTGCTGTCTTCCATACCTCTGGTAGTTGCCCTGTTTCGATAGATGTGTTGAAGATTGTTGTTAGGGGTACACATAGCTCCTCTGCTCCCTCTCTCAGGACCCATGGAGAAATATTGTCCGGCCCCATCGCCTTTGAGGTATCTAGCTCGCTTAGTAGCCTCTTCACTTCCTCCTCAGTTGTGTGTATCGTGTCCAGCACCTGATGGTGTACCCTACCTCTCCTCCTTTCTGGAGGCCCTTCTATCTCCTCTGTGAACACCTCTTTGAATCTCATGTTGAGCTCCTCACACACTTCGTGGTCATTTCTTGTGACCTTCCCTCCTTCCTTCCTCAGCCTGATCACCTGGTCCTTGACTGTTGTTCTCCTCCTGATGTGGCTGTACAACAGCTTTGGGTCAGATTTTGCTTTCGCTGCTATGTCATTTTCGTATTGTCTTTGGGCTTCCCTTCTTACCTGTGCATATTCATTTCTGGCTCTGACTGCTCTCCTTATTCTCCTGGGTCCTTTGCCTTCTATACTTCTTCCATTCCCTGGCACACTTGGTTTGGCTTCCCTGCCTTTGGGTGAACCATGGGCTCATCCTGGCTTTTCGCTTTTCCTGTTACCCTTGGGTATAAACCTCCCCTCAGCTTCCGTGCAAATTGTTGTCATATATTCCATCATCTCGTTTACCGAGTGTGTGTGTGTGTGTGTGTGTGTGTGTGTGTGTGTGTGTGTGTGTGGTAATATAGTGCTGAGGGCACTTTTCAGACAGTACAAATCGTGAATACTTTACTATAATACAATAATATTATAATACTATAATACGAATAATACAAATATATACAAGTGTATGTGTGCTGAAAGTGCTCATAATGTCTCAATAAGATTTGACTCGAAATGGACTTAAATAGTGACTGACAATAAGTTCTCAAATAATCTATTTTCTCGACCATCAAGGCAATCAAAACAGCCAGCTTGTACAAAATGACGAAACATTAAACTCTTCCCAAATTTTATTAATTATAAATTAATCTAATTTATATAACCCTAAGCTATTATTCATATTAAATCAACACTATTTTTGAAAGAAATGTAATTGAATCAAGCTTCATAAAAACCATTTGCTTCCACCCACTCCTATCTAACCTTGTTCTTTCCTATGTTCACTTTTAGTTTCCTTCTTTTACATACCCTCCCAAACTCGTCCACCAACCTCTGCAACTTCTTTTCAGAATCTCCCAAAAGCACAGTGTCATCAGCAAAAAGCAACTGACAACTCCCACGTAGTGTTAGATTCTTTTTCTTTTAATCCCACACCTCTTTGCAAACACCTGAGCATTCACTTCTCTCTCAACCCCATCTATAAATATATTGAACAACCATGACATCACACATCCCTGTCTAAGGCCTACTTTCACTGGGAAATAATCTCCGCTTTCCTATATCTTTAACCTGAGCCATTATCCTTATAAAAACTCTTTACTGCTTTCAGTAACCTACCACTATTCTTTACACTTGCAACATCTGCCACATTGCTTTCCTGTCCACCCTATCATATGACATTTCCAAATCCAGAAATGCAACGAAAACCTCTTTACCTTTATCTAAATACTCTTCATTTGTATGCTTCATGTAAACACTTGGTCTACTCATTCCCTACCCTTCCTAAACCCTCCTTGTTCATCTGCTATCCTACTCTCCATCTTACTCTTAATTCTTTCAATAATAACTACCATATACCTTACCAGGTGTACTCAACAGGTTTATTCCTTTATAATTTTTACACACTCTTTTGTGCCGTTTGCCTTTATACAAAGGAACTATGCATGCTCTATTTCACTCCTAGATACCTTACCCTCTTCCATACATTTATTAAATAAAAGCACCAACCATTTCAAAACTATATCCCCGGGGACCTGATTTTAACATTTCTGTCTTGACTGTATCAATCCCATTTGCTTTACTTTTTCATTCTACCCACTGCCTCACGCACCCCCTCTTCCCCAGACACCTCTAGCTCTCCTTCACTTCTACAAGATATTATATATCTCTGACCAATGCACGAAATTTCAGCTTCCCTATATTCAACAACATTTTACAGTTCCTCATAATATTCCCTCCTTCCTGCCCATACCACCACTTCTACATCTAATAACTCTTCTCTCCTATTTTTAACTGTCAAGTCCACTCGTTCCTTAGGCTTTCTCATCTTATTAATCTCACTCCAAAACTTTTTCTTGTTCTCAGCAAAATTTGTTGACAGCATCTCACCCACTTATCCTGAGCTCGTATAAATATGGAATATTATCCACCGAGAAAAATACAAAATAAATAAAAGACAATATTTCGATCGCTGTGAGAGATCTCCGGCATACCAGACAAGAGTGTGGGTGTATATAGTATCAAATCTATGAGTCACGTGTGTTTTGAGTGAGGAGGATCACGTGTTTCGAGGGAGGAGGGGTCACACGTTTCGAGGAGGAGGGGGTCACACGTGTTTCGAGGGAGGAGGGGGTCACACGTGTTTCGAGGAGGAGGGGTCACACGTGTTTCGAGGAGGGGGTCACACGTGTTTCGAGGGAGGAGGGGGTCACACGTGTTGCAGAAGGAGGAGGGGGTCACACGTGTTGCGAAGGAGGAGGGGGTCACACGTGTTGCGAAGGAGGAGGGGTCACGTGTTGCGAAGGAGGAGGTGGGTCACACGTGTTGCGAAGGAGGAGGGGGTCACACGTGTTGCGAGGGAGGAGGGGTTCACACGTGTTGCGAGGGAGGAGGGGTCACACGTGTTGCGAGGGAGGAGGGGGTCACACGTGTTTCGAGGAGGAGGGGTCACACGTGTTTCGAGGAGGGGGTCAACGTGTTTCGAGGGAGGGGTCACGTGTTGCGGGAGGAGGGTCACACGTGTTGCGAGGAGGAGGGGGTCACACGTGTTGCGAGGGAGGAGGGGTCACACGTGTTGCGAGGGAGGAGGGTCACACGTGTTGCGAGGAGGAGGGGGTCACCGTGTTGCGAGGAGGAGGGGTCACACGTGTTGCAGGGAGGAGGGGTCACACGTGTTGCGAGGAGGAGGGTCACACGTGTTGCGAGGGAGGAGGGGGTCACGTGTTGCGAGGGGGGAGGGTCACACGTGTTGCGAGGGAGGAGGGGTCACACGTGTTGCGAGGAGGGGGTCCCCGTGTTGCGAGGGAGGAGGGGTCACACGTGCTGCGAGGGAGGAGGGTCCCCGTGCTGCGAGGGAGGAGGGTCACACGTGTTGCGAAGGAGGAAGGTCACACGTATTGCGGGGAGGAGGGTCACACGTATTGAGAGGGAGGGGTCAAACGTATTGAGAGGAGGGGTCAAACGTATTGAGAGGGAGGGGTCAAACGTATTGAGAGGGAGGGTCAAACGTATTGAGAGGAGGGGTCAAACGTATTGAGAGGAGGGGGTCAAACGTATTGAGAGGGAGGGGGCAAACGTATTGAGAGAAAGGGGCAAACGTATTGAGAGAAAGGGGGCAAACGTATTGAGAGGGAGGGGGTCAAACGTATTTAGAGGGAGGGTAAAACGTATTGAGAGGGAGGGGTAAAACGTATTGAGAGGGAGGGGTCAAACGTATTGAGAGGAGGGGGTCAAACGTATTGAGAGGGAGGGGTCAAACGTATTGAGAGGAGGGAGTCAAACGTATTGAGAGGAAGGGGTTAAATGTATTTAGAGGAAGGGGTCAAACGTACTGAGAGGAAGGGTCAAACGTACTGAGAGGGAAGGGTCAAACGTACTGAGAGGGAGGGGGTCAAACGTACTGAGAGGGAGGGGGTCAAACGTATTGAGAGGGAGGGGGTCAAACGTATTGAGAGGGAAGGGGGGCAAATGTATTGAGAGGGAAGGGGTCAAACGTATTGAGAGGGAGGGGGTCAAACGTATTGAGAGGGAGGGGTCACACGTATTGATAGGAAGGGTGTCACATGTCTTGCGAGGAAGGAGGGTCACACGTGTGCTGAAGGAGGGTCACATGTACGGTATGTTGAGAGAGGTTGAGGGAGGAGGGGGAGACCAAATAGCACTAAACTTAGTTAAACACGGAGCCCAGTAACTGGGATCAAAGTGGAGCAACTTACATTCACTTCCTGGAGTGCATGTAATTACGAAATGGTAGTCAAGGTCCAGGTGGTGGCAATGTTGAGTCTGGAGAGCAGAAATTTATTCTTCATAGCTAGTACTGAAACCATTCAGTTAGAGCGGTGTCGATGTTTTTTCTCTTATGGTTGTATATTTGTTTTATAATTATCGGGATTGTCCAAGACAAGAAAGTTTAGGTACGACCCTTGTGGGGTGAGCGGGGAAGTGGAGATAGGGGTTAGGTAGATTGGCGGGAGGAAGGTTATGAGTAGAAGAGATAATGCCAGGGCTTAACCCAGCAGCTAGGTGCTCGTGCGGCGGACTGGAGAAGCAGGAGGGGTAGTCTGAGGACGAGAATACATCGTTCTTAGTTGGTGGAAGTCTTCATTCTTGGGTAGCTTGCAGCAGGCTTGGTCGCAGGTGGGGACAACAGAGGCAGCTCAGTTGTAGGTGCTATTTAGCGTGGAGCATTTGAGGAAGAGCCGCTCTCAAATTTCTTGAAATTGGTTCTGGAGAGGTGGTACAGTTTTGTTTTATTACCAAAAGTAAAACGGAGTGGTTTGATGAACTCCAGAATTTGGGTGGGTAGAAGTGAAATGGTGAGGAGTTTCACAAGCGAATTTAACAGACCCAATGGAAATAAGTCACTCTGTCTGACTTTTTGGGTTATCCTAGGTTCTCTACTCATATGCTGCTATGTATGATAATCTGTAAATGTATTTGTGTATACCTGAATAAACTTACTTACTAGAGCCCTTTGTACAGTTCTGTGCAGGTCATGGTGTCCTCATTCGAAGTTGTGTAGAAAGTCAGGTTTCTCAAGTAGGTGAGCTGGTGCAGGAGTCAACATCTTCCTCCTCTTCATCAGAAGAGTATACAGTGGGCGAGTCTTCGATGTTGCTGGCTGATTGATCCACTGAAGTTGTGGTGGAAGAAGTCTATGGTGGCCTCTCATTGGTGGGATTTGGAGGAGGCTCGTCACATGAAGGCGGTGGTTGTGGAGGAGCTGTTTGAGAGGAGCTTACTGGTGTGGAAACATTGACATTATTTGAGATGGTCTTGAGTATGGCTGAAGAAGGTGGGGAAGCAGGGAAAGTAAACTCTGCCATGCTGTTCAACCTGAAGAGCTCATTAATGTTGGTGTTGAAGGTTCCAGGGAGAGCCATATTCTGCATATGGGCATACACAGTACAGTAGAAAATTTTGGTTGAGTCACAGTCAGGTATGAAGGTGGTGGTGGAGGGTTGACTAGCCTGGAGAAGTTTAATGGCATCAGCCTGTAATTTGGTGACAGCAGCGTAAGTGGGAGATCTGGAAGAGGACTTCTGTGCTGCTTTTTTTTAATATTTCACGCCGTGTAGGACATTTTGCAGCAAGAGTGTGGTGGTTGCTCTTGCAATTCAGACAAGTTGGTGTTGGTGGAGTGGTAGTGGAGCATGTCTTGAAATCGTGGCCCTCACAACCCCAGGTCGTGCAGAACTTCCTGTCCTTAATGGGGCAGATCTTAGTGCTGTGCATATACGAATAGCAATTCCAGCAGTGTGGGATATGGTGGTACCTTTCTGCTTCAATATAACTGGGGCTTATGAAGTAATAATAGATGGCCAGACCCTCAGCCACGGCAAGGGCAGCCATGGTCACATCAGTAAAAGTAATCTTTAACATGGATGAAGCAGTAGGTCAATCAATGGGTTGTGAAGAAAGAAGTTTGTCCAGTTTCCTGAGGAAGACAGTCATCTTGTCCCTAAAAACCGGAGAGGACATGACTGTAAACCCTCGGTCAGTGAGAGTGGTGGTGGCGGCGGAGGTGAGTAACTTTTCAGCCTCAAAATCATCGTTATACACGAAAATGAAGGCGTCCTGGAGCGTCTGAATAGTGTTAAACTTCACTTGCAAACCGCCCCTAACAGCAGCTCTAAGTGCAAGTTTTGAGGAGTCGTTCACAGTTCCACTGCAAGGTTCATCTTACGATTAGAATAGCACATTGTGAGAGTTCAAAGACGATGACAATGAAGGCAAAGGTTCCCCTCCCTAACGGGGATCGTAGGGAGACTGTAAACATGATGTTCAGAGTTACTGCGACTGCACAGGGCGAGGTCTACACAGCTGGTGATTAATATTTTTATTACAAGAGGTTGAAACACAAAAGAGCCGTTAAATACCACCAGGATAAATATGCATTGTTCCAGCATCATAAAAATCATCAATTAGTAAAATGTGCATTTACCTTTTCTATTAAACTGGAGTGCCTGATCGTTTACCTAAAATTGATATCTTCCTCCGAGCTCTGGATTGATGGTCGTATCGCGATAACTAGACAAGATTAATAGACCCCACAATTTGCATAGGCTTTCCTAGCGAGTTTCCTTATTATTCTGTTCATACTTTCAAGATAAGACACTCGCTGCAGGACGCCTATAAAGAACACTGTCGTGCTTGTTCTCAGTTATTTGTTTCTCAAATCCACTGACAAAGTCGTGAAACTTGCACTACAGTACACTACGTTAATCCTCTAAGTCAACATCTATCCCTATTAGCGTGTCTCGTATGTTGTAATTATCTGGAATTCCTGTTTCCATCCTTATGAACTGTGCATGTACTCTCATGTACTTAATTGTGCTTCATACAGTGTTCACGAGCTCTGCATTTACTTGTTCAAACGTTAACACGAGTGTTACCACCACCACTACTACAGTCAATACTACTCACATGTTATGACCACCACCACCACTCACGTTATCATGACCACCACCACCACTCACGTTATCATGACCACCACCACCACTCACGTTATCATGACCACCACCACCACTCACGTTATCATGACCACCACCACCACTCACGTTATCATGACCACCACCACCACTCACGTTATCATCACCACCACCACCACCACTCACGTTATCACCACCACCACCACCACTCACGTTATCACCACCACCACCACCACTCACGTTATCACCACCACCACCACCACGCACGTTATCATGACCACCACCACCACTCACGTTATCATGACCACCACCACCACTCACGTTATCATGACCACCACCACCACTCACGTTATCATGACCACCACCACCACTCACGTTATCATGACCACCACCACCACTCGTTATCATGACCACCACCACCACCACTCGCACGTTATCCACCCACCACTCTCGTTATCACATACACCACCACCACCACCACCACTCTCGTTATCATGACCAACACCACCACCACCACTCCGTTACTCACGTTACACCACCACCACCACTCGTACTAACCGTTATCATGACCACCACCACCACTCTCGTTATCATGACCACCACCACCACTCGTTATCATGACCACCACCACCACTCGTTATCATGACCACCACCACCACTCCGTTATCATGACCACCACCAACTCTCGTTATCATGACCACCACCACCACTCCGTTATCATGACCACCACCACCACTCCGTTATCATGACCACCACCACCACTCTCGTTATCATGACCACCACCACCACCTCGTTATCATGACCACCACCACCACTCTCGTTATCATGACCACCACCACCACTCTCGTTATCATGACCACCACCACCACTCTCGTTATCATGACCACCACCACCACTCTCGTTATCATGACCACCACCACCACTCTCGTTATCATGACCACCACCACCACTCTCTATCTCCACACCACTCGTTATCATGACCACCACCACCACTCTCGTTATCATGACACACCACCACCACTCTCGTTATCATGACCACCACCACCACTCTCGTTATCATGACCAACACCCACCACGCCACCACCTCGTTATCATGACCAACACCACCACTCTCGTTATCATGACCAACACCACCACTCGTTATTGACCCACCACCCTCCGTTATCATGACCAACACCACCACTCTCGTTATCATGACCAACACCACCACTCTCGTTATCATGACCAACACCACCACTCTCGTTATCATGACCAACACCACCACTCTCGTTATCATGACCAACACCACCACTCTCGTTATCATGACCAACACCACCACCACTCTCGTTATCATGACCAACACCACCACCACCTCGTTATCATGACCAACACCACCACTCTCGTTATCATGACCAACACCACCACCACTCGTTATCATGACCAACACCACCACCACTCCGTTATCATGACCAACACCACCACCCGTTATCATACCAACACCACCACTCTCGTTATCATGACCAACACCACCACCACTCGTTATCATGACACACCACCACTCTCGTTATCATGACCAACCCCACCACTCGTTATCATGACCAACCACCACCACTCTCGTTATCATGACCAACACCACCACCTCGTTATCATGACCACCACCACCACCACTCTCGTTATCATGACCAACCACCACCACTCTCGTTATCATGACCAACCACCACCACCTCGTTATCATGACCAACACCACCACCTCTCGTTATCATGACCACACACCACCATTTCGTTATCATGACCAACAACCACCACCACTCTCGTTATCATGACCAACACCACCACCACTCTCGTTATCATGACCAACACCACCACCACCACTCTCGTTATCATGACCAACACCACCACCACCACTCTCGTTATCATGACCAACACCACCACCACCACTCTCGTTATCATGACCACCACCACCACCACTCTCGTTATCATGACCACCACCACCACCACTCTCGTTATCATGACCACCACCACCACTCGTTATCATGACCAACACCACCACCACCTCTCTCACATGTTATAATAACCACCATCACCACCACTCGTTATCATGACCAACACCACCACCACCACTCTCGTTATCATGACCAACACCACCACCACTATCGTTATCATGACCAACACCACCACCACCTCTCTCACATGTTATAATAACCACCATCACCACCACCACTGCCTCGTGCAGAATCAGTACCTAGGATGCTAGCATCAATCCCATGATAAAGGAATCATTTCTACACTTAAACTAGCGTATTTTTTTTTAGCTAACTTCTGCTATGTATAGCATAGGTCACTTTAAATTTATTTAAAATAAATGATATTTATATTTTTCGCCATGATTTGACTAAATTTCGCAGATACAAATGTTCATGCTGGCGATTTGGCAGAAAACAGACTTGCCAAACAGACCAAACTCAATTGTTTCGATTATTTGGAAAGATATATAACAACACTTCGACTAGCCGAGTATTCGAACCCTTGTCGTTTTGGCCAGCCTCATGGTGAGCGAAAATCACATGACGCTCTAACCCACAGGACCACGCAATCCTACAAGAATCAAGCACCCGTAAGGGCGATTACCCCTCGGAACACTCCAGGTGACTCCAGGTAATCCCACCATCCCGTGTTATTGTCTCGTGTGGGAAAAACCTGATAAGACTCAAACAAGATAAAAGAAATGGCTGTCCCTATAAAAAGCCTGTTGATGGTACAATTATTGATGGCAAGGAACAGTTATCACATCATGACTCACGAAATAGTAATGACACGATTGCAAATAAACCATACCACGGGCGGGACTTGAACTCGCGGTTAGAGTCGTGAAACTCCAGACCAATGAGTTAACCACTGCGAGTTCAAGCCCCACCCGTGGTATGGTTTATCACATCACCTTGTGTATGGCCGCAAAGGCTGAAAACTTCATGAAGAATTTTGCATGGGCATTGATAAGTTATAAAAACGAAGAGAAATATAGTGGATCATCAGTTAATGACACTTTCTGACAGATACTTGAACCTGCGTCAGCACTTTCCCCATGAGTGTTAAGGTGCAGTGAAAGACACTGCTCATCAAAATATCTCTGAAAATGGTTACCACTTAGGGAAGCCACCATGCTATGTAACAATACAGCTTGCAACAACGTACTTTAACTATAATTGCAGAACAATAATGTAAGGACACGAGGTGAACATGGAAATACTATTGACTAGACGAGTCTTCCGATTAAGAGGAAAAATACAAAGTTAATGTAGAAGAATGTGATGGTATTGTCCTCATGTTCCACACATGTGTAGAAATGGCAAAATTCTAGGTCTCTATCCAAATGAAACCGTTGGATGGTTTCGCTGATTGATATATATGAATCAAAAAGAGAACCTACACCGCGTGTCGGTCTTGTTGCACACGCTACCAGTGACTGTCATGTACAGTATCGCACTCACAGTGACGGATAGCTTTTTCCTTTAAGAAAATACCAAAACCTACAAGTTAAGAAAATTGAGTTTCTCCTTGAGAATACTGAATTAGACAACTATGATACGACCCTTCATTTAGTTTTAGTGATAATACTGTCTGGCAGGTTTCACGCTGTCTGACGGTTACGCTTCACTTTACGTTCTGCAGCGGTTCACGCTGTCTGGCAGCGGTTTCACGCTGTCTGGCGTTACGCGGAGTTTACGCTGTCTGGCAGCGGGTTTCACGCTGTCTGGCAGCGGTCACGCGTCTGCAGGCAGCGTCTGATTTCACGCTGTCTGGCAGCGGGTTTCACGTTCTGCGTTTCCTTCTGGCAGCGGGTTTCACGCTGTCTGGCAGCGGTTCACGTGTTGCAGGGGTTCACGCTGTCTGGCAGCGGGTTTCACGCTGTCTGGCAGCGGGTTTCACGCTGTCTGGCAGCGGGTTTCACGCTGTCTGGCAGCGGGTTTCACGCTGTCTGGCAGCGGGTTTCACGCTGTCTGGCAGCGGGTTTCACGCTGTCTGGCAGCGGGTTCACGCTGTCGGCAGGGTTTCACGCTGTCTGGCAGCGGGTTTCACGCTGTCTGGCAGCGGGTTTCACGCTGTCTGGCAGCGGGTTTCACGCTGTCTGGCAGCGGGTTTCACGCTGTCTGGCAGCGGGTTTCACGCTGTGTGGCAGCGGTCACGCTGTTGGCAGCGGGTTTCACGCTGTGTGGCAGCGGGTTTCACGCTGTCTGGCAGCGGGTTTCACGCTGTCTGGCAGCGGGTTTCACGCTGTGTGGCAGCGGGTTTCACGCTGTGTGGCAGCGGGTTTCACGCTGTGTGGCAGCGGGTTTCACGCTGTGTGGCAGCGGGTTTCACGCTGTCTGGCAGCGGGTTTCACGCTGTCTGGCAGCGGGTTTTCTTACGTTCATAGAAAGTATTACATGTCCGCACTTTCACAGAGTGTAATACATTTGCCCATATTAAATAAAAAAATTATGAGTAGAGTATATTTAGGTACAGCTTATTAAGATATAGCTCAGGTCACCGATGAAATATACACCCGTAGATATTCTGAAGTTACGTTAGATATCGTTAGATATTCTTTGGTCATCAATATATAGAATATACTGTGTACTCTGATGCCGAATTTGCTGGCTCGAACCTTGGTGTAGACTGAAAAAAAATTAAATAATTTCGCTCGTTTTGCTAATTGTTAAGCGTATGTTGCATCAAGTTAGCGTGTAGCTCAGTGCGTTATAATTCTTACCACCCAGTGTATCATTGATCTAATATGTAAAATTAAAAGTAGATACAATGAGAGTTCTTAACTTTACACACACACACACACACACACACACACCACACCACCACTAAGTGCAAAGTCATGAAGATTGGGGAAGGGCAAAGAAGATCGCATACGGAGTACAGTCTAGGGGACAGAAACTACAAAACTCACTTAAGGAAAAAGATCTTGGGGTGAGTATAACACCAGGCACATCTCCTGAGGCGCACATCAACCAAATAACTGCTGCAGCATATGGGCGCCTAGCAAACCTAAGAACAGCATTCCGACATCTTAATAAAGAATCGTTCAGGACCCTGTACACTGTGTACGTTAGGCCCATACTGGAGTATGCAGCACCAGTTTGGAACCCACACATAGCAAAGCACGTAAACAAACTATATAAAGTGCAAAGGTTTGCAACAAGACTAGTCCCGGAGCTAAGGGGTATGTCCTACGAGGAGAGGTTAAGGGAAATCGACCTGACGACACTGGAGGACAGGAGGGTTAGGGAAGACATGATAACGACATATAAAATACTGCGATGAATTGACACGGTGGACAGAGACAGAATGTTCCGGAGATGGGGCACAGAAACAAAGGGGTCACAATTGGAAGTGGAAGACTCAGATGAGTCAAAGGGATGTTAGGAAGTATTTCTTCAGAGTTGTTAGGATGTGGAATAGTCTAGCAAGTGATGTAGTGGAGGCAGGAACCATATATAACTTTTAGACGAGGTATAATAAAGTTCATGGAGCAGGGAGAGAACCTAGTAGTGATCAGTGAAGAGGCGGGGCCAGGAGCTATGAATCGACCCCTGCATCCACAAATAGGTGAGTACACACACATTTGAATATTCTTCCTAGTCTAAAAAAAATATGCCCAGCAGTGCTCAAGTAGCATCGTGCAGTTTCCTACTTTAAGACTCCCCGGAGAGCGACAAAAGAAAATATAAAATAATAAGCATCTCAGAAATTGAGGATTCATGGCAGCTGGTTCCCAACTACTAGTTAGTTACTGTTTGTTAAAAGCACTTGTCGATAAACGCTTTAGAGTGAACACGTGTGTGAAAGTGAGAACGAGAGAAAATGAGTGAGAATGAGAGCGAGAAAGAGGGAGAGTGAGAGAGAGAGTGGTTGCAAGAGTCGAGTCACAGCTCATGGCCCTGCCTCTTCGCTGGTAGTTACTAGGTACACTCTCTCCCTGCTCCGTGAGCTTTATCTACCTCTTCTTAAAGCTATGTATGGATCCTGCCTCCACTACATCACTCTCCAGATTGTTCCACTTCCTGACAGCTGACTGATGAAATGCTTTCTAACATCCCTTTGACTCATCTGAGTTTCCAGCTTCCAGTGTGACCCCTTGATGCTGTGTTCCATCTCTGAAACATTGTCCCAATCCACCTTGACAATTCTTCTGAGTATCTTATATGTCGTTATCATGTCCTCCCTATCCCTCCTGTCGTCCAGTGTCGTCAGGCTGAGTTCCCTTAGCCTCTTTTTGTACGACATACCCCTCAGTTCCGGGACTAGTCTTACTGCAAACCTTTGCACTTTATTATCTTGACGTGCTTGACCAGGTGTGGGTTCCATACTGGTGCTGCATACTCTAATATAGCCCAGACGTATACGGATTATAGTGTCTTGTATGACTCCTTACTCAAGTATCGAAACGCTATTATGTTTGCCAGGCGCCAATATGTTCCAGCAGTTATTTGATTGTCAAGTAAAAGGACACAAATGCAACTAATGTGACATTTATTGTGGCAACATTTCACTCTCCAGGAGCTTTATTAAGCTGTTACAAACAATACATGGACACAGAGTATATATAGGCTAAGAGTGAGGTGCAATACTAGTGGTGGTAGTGATATAAGTTGTAGTAGTAATACAATAAGGTAGAACAATCAACTCGCACATGAGTAAAAGGTGATAAAATCAATTACTTGGGTAGTATAAAAATAGTATTGCACCTCACTCTGAGCCTATATATACTCTGTCCATGTATTGTTTGTAACGGCTTGACAAAGCTCCTGGAGAGCGAAACGTTGCCACAATAAAATGTCACATTAGTTGCATTTGTGTCCTTTTACTTAACATATTGTCGGTAATTCTACCAATATTTATACAGTTATTTGATTGATGTGCGCCTCAGAAGATGTGCTGGGTATAATACTCACCCCATGATACTTTTCCTTGAGTGTGGTTTGCTGTCTTTGGCCTTCTAGCCTGTACTCTGCAGTCTATTTTGACCTTTCCCAATCTTCATAACTTTGCCAGTTGTTTAACCAGGCTTGCAGCCTGTCCAGATCCCCTTTGTAGTCCTGTCTGATCCTCATCCATTTGAATTCTCAGCATTAGCTTCACAACGTCTGCAAATAGGGATACCTCTGAATCAATCCCTTCCATCATGTCATTCACAAATACCAGAAACAGCACAGGCCGTAGGACCCCCGTGGAACCCCGCTCGTCACATGTGCTCACTCTTGACACCTCATCAAGTACCATCACTCGTTGTTTCCTTCCTGTCAAGTATTCTCTGATCCATTGCAGTGCCTTTCCTGTTGTTTTCTGCCTCGTCCTATTTGCCGAGCTGTGTCAAAAGCCTTCTTACAGTCCAAGGAAATGCAGTGTCACCCATCTCCTTCTTCTCTCTTCTCTTCTCTCTTCTCGTCTCTCTGTCTTTTCATTCTTGTCTCCTCTCTGTCTGTATCTTCTTCTCTGTCATTCTCCTGTCATTCTCCTGTCACCTCGTCGTAAAACTCCAGTAGGTTTTTCAAACAGGATTTCCATTCCCTGAAACAGTGCTGGTTGTCGTGAATAAGCTCATTCCTTTCTAGATGCTCCACCACTCTTCTCCTGATAATCTTCTCCATGACTTTGCATATTTGACATGTCAGTGACACTGGTCTGTAGTTTAATACTGTGTGTCTGTCTCCTTTCTTAAAAATTGGGGCTACATTTGCTGTCTTCCATAGCTCAGGTAGTCGCCCCGTTTCGATAGATGTGTAGAAGATTATTACGAGTGGTACACAAAGCGCCTCTGCTCCCTCCCTTTCTCAGAACCTATGGAGATATGTTGTCCGGCCCCATCGCATCTGAGGTAACTAGTTCACTTAGCCTCTTCACCTCCTACTCGGTTGTATGTACTGTGTCCAGCACTTGATGGTGTACCTCACCACTCTGGCTTTCTGGAGTTCCTTCTGTCTCCACTGTAAATGTTTCTATAAATCTCTTGTTGAGCTCTTCACATACTTCTCGATTGTTTGTGGTTTCCTCTCCTTCCTTCCTCAGCTTGATTACCTGGTCCTTGACTGTTGTTTTTTTCCTGATGTGACTATACAACAGCTTTGGGACAGACTTGGCTTTCGCTACAATGCCATTTTCGTATCGTCATTGTTCCTCCCTCCATTCTCTAGCACACTTAGTTTTGGCCTGTCTACACCTTTTGGTGAACCTAGGGCTCGTCCTGGTCTTCTCATTATTTCTGTTTTCCTTGGGTACGAACCTCTCCTTTGCTTCCTTGCATATTGCTGTCACATATTCCATCATATCATTTACTGATTTTCCTGCCAATTCTCTTTCCCACTGAACCTCGTGCAGGAAGTTCCTCTTGCCTGTGTAGTCCCCTCTTTTGTAGTTTGATTTCATTGAACCTGCCCTTCCTGCTTCCCTCTCCACTTGTAGCTCTACTATTTATTCGAAGCTCAGGACCACGTGATAACTAGCTCCGAGGGGCCTTTCATATGTGATGTCCCCAATATCTGAACTACTCAAGGTGAATACAAGGTCCAGTCTTGCTGGATCTTCCTCTCCTCTCTCTCTGGTAATATCCCTAACATGTTGATGCATGAGGTTTTTCAGTACCACCTCCATCTTAGCCCTCCACATTTCTGGGCCCCTGTGTGGCTCCAGATTTTCCGTCAATTTCCTTGTGATTGAAGTCACCCACAACCAGTAGGTTTGCCCTGCCCACATGGGCCCTTCTTGCCACTTCAGCCAGTGTATCTACCATGTCTTTGTTTCTCTCATAATATTCTTGTCTTGGCCTCCTGCTATTCTGCCATCACCACTTTCAAGTGTTCTTATGTTGTCCCTTGCTTCTCCTCTGTCTCCCCTTTCCAACTCCTCAAATTTCCATTTTTTTCGATGAGCAGTGCAACTCCTCCACCCCTTCTCTATTCACTCTGTCTTTCTTCAGGATCTGATATCCAGTTGGAAAGATGGCATCTGATATCATTCCTGTGAGCTTCATTTCCGTGAGAGTTATGATGTCTGCTGATGCCTCTGTGATTCTATCGTGTCACTCCTTCCACTTATTCGTTATTCCATTAGCGTTGGTGTACCAGCCTTCAATTTCATCTCCAACACTGTATTCTGGTGTTTTTTTGGGGCTGGGGGAGTGGGAGAACTGGCTGGGTGCTGTGGGGTTCTACTGCATATGGTTGGTGGGGGTCTGTGGTGTAGCGTGTTGTTGTTGGTATATGTCTTGGTTGTGGTTCTGTGTGCTCTTCGTCTGTTGCCCATCTCTTTCCTCTGGTTGTCCTCGACTCTTGCTTTTGTTCTCTTGCCCTGTTTCTCCTGTCCTTCTCTTCACTTCTGTCTTTGACAATCTGGAACACCTGCCGATTTCTTTCATTATTCCTTTAGCTCAAGTTCTCCACAGGAGTCTGTCTCTCTCCTTTCTGTTTGAAATCACTTTGATCAATCGTTTCTTCCTCATTGCTATCCTCTCTCCTGAAATATCAGCTCATATGGTCCCGTTTGTTTGATATATTTCAATTCCTCTTCTCCATTGCTTCTCCTCAATCTCTAGGTCCCATTTATACATAGCTATTGCCTTCCATATTTCCTATATCTCCAGGTGGCCTGTTCGTGCTTCTGCATGGAGCCTGTCGCTTTCTTTACCTACACCCCCCTCACTTACTGCTGTTCCTGTGCCCAGCACCGCGCCCCTTTCATTACCTACACCCCCTCACTTACTGCTGTTCCTGTACCCAGCACCGCGCCCTTTCATTACCTACACCCCCTCCTTACTGCTGTTCCTGTCTCCAGCACCGCGCCCTTTCATTACCTACACCCCCTCACTTACTGTGTTCCTGTGCCCAGCACCGCGCCCCTTTCATTACCTACACCCCCTCACTTACTGCTGTTCCTGTGCCAGCACCGCGCCCCTTTCATTACCTACACCCCCTCACTTACTGCTGTTCCTGTGCCCAGCACCGCGCCCTTTCATTACCTACACCCCCTCACTTACTGCTGTTCCTGTGCCCAGCACCGCGCCCTTTCATTACCTACACCCCCTCACTTACTGCTGTTCCTGTGCTCAGCACCGCGCCCCTTTCATTACCTACACCCCCTCACTTACTGCTGTTCCTGTGCCCAGCACCGCGCCCTTTCATTACCTACACCCCTCACTTACTGCTGTTCCTGTGCCCAGCACCGCGCCCCTTTCATTACCTACACCCCCTCACTGCTGTTCCTGTGCTCAGCACCGCGCCCCTTTCATTACCTACACCCCCTCACTTACTGCTGTTCCTGTGCCCAGCACCGCGCCCTTTCATTACCTACACCCCCTCACTTACTGCTGTTCCTGTGCCCAGCACCGCGCCCTTTCATTACCTACACCCCTCACTTACTGCTGTTCCTGTGCTCAGCACCGCGCCCCTTTCATTACCTACACCCCCTCACTTACTGCTGTTCCTGTGCCCAGCACCGTGCCCCTTTCATTACCTACACCCCCTTCACTTACTGCTGTTCCTGTGCCCAGCACCGCGCCCCTTTCATTACCTACACCCCCCTCACTTACTGCTGTTCCTGTGCCCAGCACCGCGCCCCTTTCATTACCTACACCCCCCTCACTTACTGCTGTTCCTGTGCCCAGCACCGCGCCCCTTTCATTACCTACACCCCCCTCACTTACTGCTGTTCCTGTGCCCAGCACCGCGCCCCTTTCATTACCTACACCCCCCTCACTTACTGCTGTTCCTGTGCCCAGCACCGCGCCCCTTTCATTACCTACACCCCCCTCACTTACTGCTGTTCCTGTGCCCAGCACCGCGCCCCTTTCATTACCTACACCCCCCTCACTTACTGCTGTTCCTGTGCCCAGCACCGCGCCCCTTTCATTACCTCAACATTTCCTGGTGTCTGGTAGAGCCTCAACATAAGTTGTGTCCCCTTCATTTTTTTGAGCCTCTCGTTTAATTGTGGTGTAGCTGCTCCAGATGTCAAGTCTCTTCTGGTCATTAGCCCTGTATACTGCTTCAGCATTTTTACTTCAGCTTCTAGTTTCTTTATCCTGGCTTCTGCATCTTCATCTCTCTTCTCCTACTTCTCTGTTTCCATCCTCTTCTTCATTCTCGTGGTGTGTGTGTGTGTACTCACCTAGTTGTGGTTACAGGGGTCGAATCTCAGCTCCTGGCCCCGCCTCTGTTGACCGCTACTTCGTTAACACACTCCTGGCTTGGAGAGCTATGTCGTAAATCTTCCTAAAGCTATGAATGGAACCTGCCTCTACCACTCCACTGTCCAGGTCTGTCCATATCCAGATCAGTCTTAGGCCCAAGAAATATTGTAATATCCTTTTTATTCTCTTGTTTTTGTAACTTCCAGCTGTTCTCTTTATTTATTTCACTTTCAAATAGCTTGTACCTGTCTACTCTGCCAAGTTCTCTTAATATTTTATGCAATGTCTCCCCTGGGCTTTTTGTCCTCTTGTCATGAGGTTTAACGCCTTTCATCGCTTCGTTGAACAAATCCCTGGTAAGGAGAGGAAAGGAAAGGGATTCAGTAGGTATGAGGTGGGAGAATATGGAAGGTGTGAGGAGGAGGAGATGGGAGAAGTTAATGGCCCATCCAATTTTTATCTGATTTTGACACTGGATGTGTGGTTTATATGTTACTTCAGTATGTAATATATTTTAGGTTATGTGCTACACGGCCCGGCCCACATACACGTACAGTATGTGCAGTTGTTTTTCCATGACGTTATTCTCCATGTGGTAAAAGGTTGCAGAAGGTCGAGGCTCAAAAGGCTTATGAGCTCAAGGTGTGAGCGCAGGTGGCTGGCTGCTGGGCACTTGCAGGTGGCTGGCTGCTGGGCACTTGCAGGTGGCTGGCTGCTGGGCACTTGCAGGTGGCTGGCTGCTGGGCACTTGCTAGCTCCGGTGTTCTGTCTCTGTCTTCGTGATGTTCAAGTGTTGGGGACGTCACATCAGTGATGGATTAATTAACTCTGCTCGTAGACTTATTAGGTGTTAAAGTCGTCTGCTGTGAGGTAACTCAGTGTCTTTGACCTTAGGAACCCGTCCTTGAGAATGTAGTGTCTCGTTTTTTGGTGCAGTCATCCTTTGCGTTATTTAGGGAGAGAGGTTCATGGATAAGATAGTTTGCAGTGGTGATCGGCTGAGATTTTTCCTTGCGGGAAAGTAAATTTTGAACTGCTGGTTCTGTCTTCCCAACGTTTCATTCTGAAGGCTGACATCTATGTTGTGGTTAAATAGCTCATTTTCCAGGAGATATACATTGTTGAAAATGTTAATCTACATAATGGTGACACCTTTTATTTGCCCCAGCACTTGTAACCTCAAGGGTCTCCTGGAGGCTTCGTTCTCACCACTACATTGCTCATTCTGGTAATGTTGTGTCAGGGTTTGCTACATTTCAAATTCGCTGTCGTAGGACGACTCGTCAGATCGTTTAACATTCACACTTAATCTCCCGTTATTTATCCTCAGACTCGGACTGGCTGTTGTAGAGTACTGAGAGACGTAGACTTACGAGTGTGAGGTGGAGTTGGGAGTCATGTAGTGGCTCATGAGTGGTCTCTCTTGATGTAGACTCTTCCAGAGATGGTAGAGGAAGAAACAGCCTCAGCTGCACAAATATCTCTGCAGAAATATCTTGTGCTAGCTGCACATGCTGTTCTAATTCTGTCTTATGCTTACTTATTCCTACATACTAACTTCTAATTTAGTTTTGTTGCCTATTAAATCTTTAATTTCCTTCTCAGTATTATCCTTCTTAATAGATAATTCCTCATCTATCACCTCTCTCTCCTTCATTGCCTCAGTTTGCTCAACTATCTTTTGCATTTGCTAAAGATGGGCGAACGTTATCCTTATTTCTTTATTGATCCTTTTTGTCTTACCTGAAGTTTTTCAACAGTCATTCTGTCCATCCCTGCACTGGTTTCCTTGTGTGCAGGTGTACAAGCATAGCTATACACCTGCACTGGTTTCCTTGTGTGCAGGTGTACAAGCATAGCTATACACGCACCGTCTACAATCACACACATTGTCAACCAACAATAAACTCTACTGTTGTGTTGCTCTATTACTCTAATATATTAACAAAGTTATTCTTACCCCAGACAATGTTCCACATTAATAATATCCATCTATTTTTGTGGGGATTCCATTCACATGAAACACTTTTTTCCCAGGATGGCGTCGCTGACGTCTGTTCTAAGCGCACTCATGTGCGCTTAGAACATCCCCCTACAACATCCTCCCCTACAACATCCCCCTACAACATCCTCCCCTACAACATCCTCCCCTACAACATCCTCCCCTACAACATCCTCCCCTACAACATCCTCCCTACAACATCCCCCTACAACATCCCCCTACAACATCCCCCTACAACATCCTCCCCTCTTCAACACCCTCCCTCATCCATGATGACCTTGACTACATCTTTACGTCAAATTTGTAACACTTCAAGGTCACACCAGCTGCTGGGTGACCAAGGTCACACCAGCTACTGGGTGACCAAGGTCACACCAGCTGCTGGGTGACCAAGGTCACACCAGCTGCTGGGTGACCAAGGTCACACCAGCGTCTGTTACGTTTGTCACGTAATAAGCGACACGCAGATCGTGACCAGCAGTGCTCGATACCTGGGCACTCACATGCATGCACTCGCACACGCACTCACGCACACATACGTGCGCGTGCGCACACGTACTCACTTGCACACACGCACTCACATGCACTCACACGCACACACACGCACACACACGCACACACACGCACACACACGCGCACACAGCACACACACACGCGCACTCACGCACGCGCGCACGCTCACACAAATGCACTCACACGAAGGGACTCGCACAAACGCACTCTCACGCACACGCGCGCGCACATACACACGCTACAAACAGTTTTTAAGACTGGGAACAGACAAGTGGCAGTGTACTACAAGGCAGTGACGGGGATTAAGAAAAGTGACGACATGTAGTGTCATAAACAATATTACGAACACAGGTGTAGTCTTGTGGTCTGCTCACCTGTTTCGTAACTGTGTCGGTACGAACACAGGTGTAGTCTTGTGGTCTGCTCACCTGTTTCGTAACTGTCGGTACGATAACCAAAGACGGCAGGGAGTAAGTACATATATTATTTTCCCTAACCAAATAAGCATGATTTACGTACAATATTACATGTACAATATGACAAGTTTGCAAGCATTGAACACGGTAAGCTCTGTGAACGACCAGACTTGAGGTAAGTCAGCCAATGTTTCAAGAGTTGCAGACATTGCTTCATAACTTTGGCGAGCTTTGTCGTGATTGGTTAGGTGTAAACAGGAGGTGTAATATAGCAGTGGTGCAGCTCCTTCTATACTCTTAAGCTGCTGGTTCGCTGTAGGGAGAGCATATCCATTTGGACGTGTGACATACGTCGAATAAAATGTCATGTATTGGAGAGTTCTGACAAGGTAACAGAAGTGAGGCAAGAGAGAGATGCATGGGAGACTGCGTTTTATTGAACTGTAAGAAGATAACTGACAATATATTACACAAGAGAGCAGCACAAAAGCTGGAGGAGCATGATGGAATAACAATAAATGTACTACAGTGGATCAAATAATTAACAGGAAGAAGGTAAAAGACTTATTTTGTGGGAAGAGGCATCAGAATGTACAAGAGTTGACAAATAGGGTTAAACATTGACTCTGTTTCTAAACTTGTACTTATTCTGGTTTATGTGAGCGACATAGACCATGGTGCAGCTTACATGAAACTAACAAGTGGCATAAAATAGGATAGGAAAAAACTACAAATGGTTCTGAATAAACTGCTGCATATGTCTAACAAACATGTACATGTTTATGTAAACTGGGAAAGCACAAAGACCAGAAACTGAGTAAAGGGTAGAGGGACAAATGCCTCAAATCTCACTAAATGTTAAGACCCTTGGAGTGAGCATAGTACCCAAACATATCGACAAAGGTGCACATCAACCAAATGCCTTCAGTCACAAATTCGCATTTTGCTTTCAGGACTCTCAGCAAAGTTACTCACAACATTATACACACAACATATCAGGTCCACCTTGGGGTATGCAGCGCCAACATGGATCCCACACTTGAAAATGTTTGTCAAGACACTATAGAAAATGCAGAAGTTTCATGTAAATTTTTTATTTTTAAAAACTTAGGGGTACGAGGTATGGGCCGAGAACACACGAATAGAAGATAGAATGCCCTGGAAAAATGAGATTACGTATGTAGAGCTCAGATGAGGTTGACAGGGACAGGCTGCTCAAGAGGCAGGACACCGGTACACCTGGGAACAGATGGAAGCTAGACACAGACGAGTCACAAGGATGTAGGAAGTATTTCTTCCAAGTGGTCAGGAAGGTTAATGTTCTGCAAAACGATATGGCAGAGACAGGATCTACACAAAATTTTAAAGCTGTGCTAGGGATTACGAAGCTAAAAGAGTGAACCCAGTGAGGTCCAGTTTAATAGGCAGGGCCAGAAGCTGAGAGACTGCTGCTACAACCATAAATGAGAACGAACGAGGGTGCACGCACCACTAACAACCCCCCTCCCCCGACACACGTGTCATGGCACTGATGAAGGTGGGGGCATAGAAAAAATCCGACACAGACACGCAACGTGTCCACGGGCGAGCCAGGAGAAAATAATGACACGGACCCAACTGCTCAAGTACGAAGAAAATTGAACGAGGATACAACAAACACGCAGCTTCATGGAAAGATGAGAACCATAAACGTCAGAGTAACAACTATACATATTTACTTATATATAAAAATACCATAGTGAAAATTAGGAAACCTGAGCACTTTCATGTGCTTACACAATCTTCAGAAGAATAGGAATATATTTACATATATAATATATATCATCTCACTCTGAGGTGTTGCCACACTAAGTTGTCATCTGCTCAGTGTTTAACATAAAATGAGCTTCTCTTGTCTTCTTTTCCTATTACTCTGAAGATGCGAGTGTAAGCACGTGAGAGCGCTCAGGTTTTTCCAATTTTCACCGAGATATTTTATATTTATTTATAGACACGAGTTTCATTATTTCTTATATATATATATATATATATATATATATATATATATATATATATATATATATATATATATATATAATATATATATATATATATATATATATATATATATATATATATATATATATTATATATATATATACACATTTTTATTTAAAAGGCTTAAACATGTACCCAATATACTTATCGTATGCTGAACTTTACTCCCCCCTGTGATCCGCAGCACCACCCTCTGGCTGGACGCTGTGACACATGTTGGTGTCAGCCACACGTATAGTCCCATGTTAAGAATTTGCCGTTTTTTTAGGGATGGATTGTGATCCTGTCAAGGTACTTAGCAGGATTGTGAGAACTACTGGATGCTGGGGACCAGAGATCTCGCTCAACCGGACACCCAGTCAAAGCAAGGCTCGTCTTTATGATGACCTGGTTGTGTCTCAGGCCAATTCTTAGTTTTGGAACAGTAGACAGTATTGATCGGCTCGTACATCTCCCTAAATATGCCTCTATTTTAGGCAGCGAGGCGGAGAACCACTGTATTGCAGTGGTTTAGGTCTGTCCCACTGCCAAAATGGGAACTGTTAGGAGGAAGACGCCAGAGTGATATGCACACACAGCTTAGAGACGGGCCGTCTCCCTGTTGGACATTGCAGCAGTGAGCCTGTTATATATTTTTTAGCAATGGGGCTGTCCTAACTGGAGTGTTTGTAGGTCAGCATTACAAAGGGAATCAGCACTGGAGAAATGATGGCCCTGATGAAGCTTGGATCTTGTATTCCTTCTATGCCATACAGGTCGTCCGGAAGAATTTGCTTTACTAGATCGTCCAATGCTAGGGATAATAAAAACTGGTAGGGTAATTTGGGAGGCTTCATGTATTCCCAACCCAACAAGACTGATCTGAAGTTAGGCTTGCATCAACTGTCCATCTTCAATGGAAAGATTCAATGCTCTCCCTAGCATGGACTATAGAAGAGTCATATTCCTTTAGTCTGGGATTGATAAATCAGACACATATGCAACACTTGGGTATCTTTGTTTTTGCTAGCCACATGGCACAACCATAGTTGAATACAAAGGACTAATGGATGAGGGGAATCAAATTGTTTAATGGCTTGTAAAGCACTGAGACATGTGTAATATGGAGAAGTGCTATGAGGATGGCATACAACTCGGCAGTAAAAATACTATCAGAGTCTAATAAATGACCTCGGACAACATCGTCAGGGAACACCGCTACAAACACAGTCAGAAGATTTAGAACCATCTGTATAAACGGCATGAACATGCAACCTTAAGTGATCAAGGAAAAAAGAGCGAGAAGCAGTCGTAGGTAGGAGAGTTTTGGCGCACGGCAGTCGAGGAGAACAGATACGAAATTTCGGAACTTCCCAGGGGAGAAGGGAAAAGGCAGACGTTAAATGAACATACAAGGGAGGTAACTGGAGAGAGGACTGAAGTGAGTGAAAATGAAGAGAAAACGGTCAGAGTAAGCAGGGGCATTGAACAAATAATGGGCTTTTACTAACGTCTGAGACCAACCTATACATAGATGGAACACAAATGTCATGAGCGCGGACAAAGTAATGAAGGCAATGAGCATCACGACAATCAGCTAAGGAAGGAACATTCGCCTCAGCATAGAGGCTTTCAACAGGGGATGAACGAAAGGCACCAAGGCATAAACATAGACCCTGATGAGGAAGGGGATCTAACTTAGAAAGAGTGGAAGGAGAAGCTGCAGAATTGACATGATCTCCATAATCCAGCTTGGACAAAACTAGGGTGGAATGCAAAAGGAGGAGAGTCCGTCGATCTGCTCCTCATGAACGATGCGCAAGAATTTTAAGGAGATTCAGCCGACCATGGCAAGCTGCCTTCAAAGAGGAAATGTGAGGATTCCATGTCAACCAGCGATCGAAGAGAAGACCAAGAAACTTGACCGTATCACATTCTGGAATACGTGAGCTGTGTAAATACAATGGAATATCTGGGATAAGAGGACGTCTTGTGAAAGTAATAAAATGGGTTTTCGTACTAGAAAATTTAAAGCCATGAGAAGTGACCCAATGGGAAACTCGGTCAATTGTTTCCTGAAGGGAGGCCGCTACCAGGTGACAGTCAGCACCTGCGTAAGCTATAACAAAAACATCCACAAAGTGACCACCAAATATGCGATGGAAGAACAGAAGGTAGGTTATTTATAGCCAAGGCAAAAAGGGTAGTGCTAAGGACACAACCTTGTGGGACTCCCTCGCCCTGAACAAAGTCTGAGGAAAGCGGCACCAACACGGACACGAAAATGTCTGTCAGATAAGAAAGCAGCAAAGAAGGTTGGTAGATTACCACGGAGGCCTAAGGAGTGGGCTTGGGCTAAAATGTTATACCTCCAAGTAGTGTCATATGCCTTCTCAATATCAAAAAAGACTGCTAGGATGGAGTGTTTGTTAGCAAAGGCATTTCGCACATACATATCTAAGTGGAGCAAGGGGTCCAAAGTAGAGCAGCCCTTGCGAAAGCCATATTGGTGAGGAGAAAGACTATTTTGAGTCTCCAAATACCATATCAAACGTCTATTCACTGGTCAGAGCAATGGGACGATAGTGAGACGTATCAAGCCCCGATGTGCCTGGTTTGCAAAATGGTAGGACAATAGCAGATTTCCATTGTTCAGGGAGAACCCCTCACGTCCAAATAAGATTGAAAAGATGCAAAGGACCATAAGGGCTGTAAAATGCAGATGTAGCATACTGATATGAATATCATCAGGCCCAGCTGCCGATGACTGGCTCTAGTTCTAGGAGAGCGAAAGGTACATTATACGGCTCCATTCTTTTAGAAGAGAAATCCAAGTGCAATTGCACCTTGGTAGACTTCGATGCGAGAAATGAAGGACAGAGGTGAAGCCCATGGGAGACACGAACAAGATAGTTCCCGATTTCCATGGCAACCTCTAGAGGTTCAGCAACACTAGCACCAGCAACCCACAAAACAGAAGCTGGGTCCGGAGCATACTTGCCACAACTTCCATACCTTCTTCCAAACCGCACACATAGGAAAAGTTGACATAATGGTAGACACATATGTCAGGGAAACGCACATAGTCTTGCCAACAAGTGCGTTTAGCGTCGTGTATGATGCGGCGAGCGACTACCCATGCCCACTTAAAATTCAAGAGACGATCCAAGATACAATTATACCGATAACGGCCTCATGCAGCACGTTTCAAATGCACCGCATGGGCACACGCAGGAGACCACCAAGGCACGCATGTCTGAGAATGTCTGCCTAAGGTTTGAGGAATAGAACTTGATGCCACAGTCAAAACTATGGTCGAAATCTGATTAGGCAGCTCATCAATAAAGGACGAAGATGAGAGTTTAAGTCCTAAATTCGCTCGTCCAAATTGCCAACGAGGGCCACGAGGCGGTTGGGAATACATAGTAGAAGTAAGAGGAATAGGAAAGTTATCACTGTAAATCCAGGAGAATAGACCAAGCATAATCAAGTGCGATTGACGAGGAGCAGAATGTGAGAGTCAAAATGGGTGGAAGCACCCGTATTTAAAACATGAAGAGAATGAGAAGAGAGAAGAGTCTAACTGATCACCATGAGAGTCACAATGGGACCCTCCCCAAAGATGATGGGGAGTGTTAAAATCACCTAACAAGATGGGCGGCGGTAGAGAAGAGATCAAGAACGCAATATAATATCCGAGATACAGAATGCACGGGAAGGGGAGAGATATAGAGAGCATACTGTATACCATCTGTGCAAATAAATATGGGCTTCAGTATAATGCAGCAGAGAACGAACAAAGACCTGTTGATACGGTATACCAACGCACACAAGAAGCGCGCTCTCGTTAAATGAATCATCAGGAAAGGGATCAGCAGAATGCAACAGCCCATAGCCTGAAACGGGACGAATAACAGCTGAACGAAGTTTGGGTTCTTGTAACCCGGAAAACTGGGAGAGCAACACCTGGAGCTCTCCCCGATTACCCCTGAGGCCACTAATATTTCATTGTAAATAAGTCATTATTTACAAAGACAGGTATGCCAACAATAAGAAGCGATAAAATCTATGGGCTATTAGGGTCAGTGAAGTCAATGTGTGGAGACAACGGTAAGCATGTAAGCAAAGAGGAATCAAAATGCTGTGAAGGAAAATATTCCTGTGAGGGTCGTGAAAAATAAGAAGGGGTACAAGGAGGCGCATCGGTCGTCCCATTAGGGTTTCATCTCCGCAATATAGTTGGAGATAGCGTCGTGTCTCAGCGGATAAGGAAGATGCCGATACCATGATTTCAGAGACAGGTGAGGTAGAGCAAGTAGAGATCGCGAAGACTATGGCGGGAACCAAAGAGGTCTGAGAGGGGAGGGGAGTATGAACCTGGAGAGATGTGCTGGTAGGGGCAGAAGTGTCCTGCGGTGGAACAGGAGAGGAAGGATGTTGGAAGGTAACTAGGGAAGAGGAGAAGAGGGGACTACGTGAGGGGGTGAACCTCCACCTCCGTGTGAGAGTTAGAAAGGGGGTGAGAACGAGGCACTGAGGCCGAATGGGAAAACTGTTGGGGAATTGCAAGTACTGGCGGAATGCGAAGAGACTTGGGCTTACGAGACAGATTCAGCTTTGCAGGTGACAGGCGCGATGATGATGCTGGCGTTCAAGGCCTTACAAAATGAGAAACTAGCGGGCGAGAAGTAGAGGTAGAAGTAGGTAAGGAGGTGGGGGTTTCAGAGGGTAAAATTACAAAAGAATTAGAGATGGGGGTGACCCCGGAAGACACAACACCAGAAGAGTTGGTAGGCGGGGAGACCACTAAGGTTGGAGGTCTCCTAGCTACTCGTGAATAAAAGATATGAGGAAGATTTCCCTGAAGATGAAGCTGAGAGACAGCCATAGCATAAGTAAGGCCTTTGTTCTCTCTAAGACAATGGATTTCTCGTTCATTACAATAGACCTGACAATGGTGGAAAAAAGAAGGATGAAGTTCATTGCAATTGAGAGAAGGGGGGGGGAAGACTGCAAGATGTATTGGTATGATCTGTGGCACCGCCGCAGATTAAGTAAGTTTATTCAGAATACACAAATAGTTACATAGATTATCATACATAGCAGCTTGTGTGTGTATATTTCCATATGTGTAGAGAACCTAGGATAACCCAGAAAATTCAGAGTGACTTATTTCCATTGGGGTCCTTTTTATACCTTAATATTATACACTGTATGAGATATATGTTATACTATATAGGATATATACTAGGAATAAGGTAAAAAGAGTTATTTACATTTACATGTGTGTTAGCTAAAAAAATTAAAAAAATCATTCTTCTCCCATTCTGTCGCTACATTCATTAGGTACCTTTTGGCTCTCTTCTTGAACTGGCTGATGCTATGACTGGCTTTGGCATGTGCAGGCAGTCTGTTCCATTCCTTTATTGTTGTACAATAAAAGGTGTTTGAAGCCTGGCCACTGACTGTGCTCTCTCCCCCTAGTACTATGACTGCTTTGGTTCCCTGCAGTATTTAGAGGGTGTCTCCAAAGTGCCAGCAATTTCGACACTGTTGGAGAGTAGGGACCACTTTACGAACCTCTAGGCAATAGCCTGTAATATAAACGGAGGACGGGAGCTCACTGCAGTCAAAAAAGATTAAGTGGGCGATGTTACTGGGAAAGCGCCTCCGCCCACGAGCTAGAAGGACATATGTATCCACTTTGAGAATAGGAAGGTCCTGAAAGGATAATTGCTCCAAAATATCATCGCAAGTCAGAAAATCACTCTGTTCAATGGTACTCGGTAAAACCACCGTACCACTGCAAGAATTCAGAGTATCATGCTTGTGAACTATGATTGGAATGTTATCTGTGGAAGTAATATGGGAAAGATCATGAGCTTGTTCAGCATTCTGAACTGTAAAGATGCACGCACCGTTTCAAAGAGCGTGAAACGACATATTTTGGCCAACATGTCGTAAAAGAGCTTTACCAATACTATGGTCAGAAAGATAATCAGTTGATGTCGGTTGTAGGGAGACATCGAAGAGCTGTCGACAGTAAATGGTCTGGAACATTTAGGCGTAGCACCGCGGGCGGCCCAACCCGAGGTAGGTGGGCGATTTGAAAACCGTCGCACCATATTCAGAGAAGCCAGACGCATAGTTAAAGCTGTGCAAGAGGCAGAGGCACTAACAGAAGCCGGTGAAGCCCCAGCACTTGGAGCAGGTGACAAAGCATCACCAGCAGAAAGTACAGGGGTATGGGAAGAGTCTAGAGAATGGTCCAATAACAAAGCCGGGTCAGAACAGGATGTGGTAACAAGAAGGGACCTGGGAGGAGGGTGGGTTATCACGGAACGAAGACTCCATGATGATGGGACTTCTTTCTTATTATTTTAAGAAAAAAATAGAGTGACAGTGGAAGGACAGCCACCAGAAAGCATGAAAGGGCCATAAGTTCCTCCTCTCATCCGAGAGGACCTCGAGACCACAAGCAGTGAAGAGTGGAACCCGTGCCATACCCTATCCGTCACACCAGTAAACCAGCGCCCCGGGATAGCAACCTCACATCTACCGAGCCACCTCGGCGGACAAAAGAGAGGGTGGTCGGAAACCCAACACAAAGCATACCTCCTTCGGCTGCCACCTTCCAGAACCCACAGGCAGCCTCTGGAGATACACCCGTCACCTGCTGGACTCCCTGCCCACTTCTCAGAAATCCGGGAAGGGAGCAGGGCATCTCCAGATAATCCAGATTCCACGGCAAACTACTACACACCCGAGGAACCTCACAGAGCAGGATGAACTCCGGCACACTTCTCCCTACCTAGAAACCTTAATTAATGTCAGAGGGGAGGACCCCAGAGGTTACAAACGGGACGGGGAGAAGGGGAGGGTTGGGAAGGGGTAGGAAGGGGGAAAAAAGAAAGGGATGGGATAAGGAAGGGAGGATTGGGGATTAGTTAGGTTCGGGCGGAGGAAGGCGACCAAAAGATCCAATTCCTCAGAACGACAAGGAGCCCCCCCTTAAAGAAAACCACTCCACTAGATACAAAAGGAAGGGGGAGGGTTGTTGTTGTTATTGTTGTTGTGAAGGACTCTCACAATCTACAGCCCCAACTTCTGGAAGACTCGCTTCATAATCACGGAGATCTTCCGCAGTCTAAGTTTTTGTGCCATTTTCATACGGGATTGTAGAAGGAAAACACGTAGAGTAATTAGCACTACGAGACTCGATACCATCAGTAGCCACTTTTTAATCTTCCCTACTTCCTAAGTTCAACGTCGCCACTTCATGGAACATCCAGGCATCTACACCATCTTTTAAAATATTTGTAATAATGTTTAAGTGGGCGAGACGACTCGACTTGGGAGTTGTCCACATGCGTATACAAACACTTATGTTTACCACACCAATACCTGTTTTACATTGTAACACTGCTGAGCACCACATGGATTTATTGACCCAAGACGAGCGTGGTTATTCGATGAAAGATACGAATAGGGAAAAAATGCGTAGATTTTGCTCTGTTTCATGAGTTAAATTCATCAGCACACGTTATTAATAAATTTCTATGATAAAGCACAACTGTCATTACATTGCAAATCATTTTAGTGTATTGCATATCACATTGGAAAATAAAAATGATATGCACAGTTGGTGAAAAAGCTTTGAATATGGTGAATACAATTAACACTGAGTTTGCATCAAAGATGATGTGTCCCTCTCCATGATACCAGTCTCTCGGGGGATATATATGTCACAAAAAAAATTCCAGCTGGTATCACGTCTAGTCTACGAAAAAAATTGCTTTATATCCTCATGCCAGTGTCTAAATTTCTGTTAGGAGGATTTTTTTTTTTTTAATTTTCTTTGTTACTCTGATTTTAATAAATACAACAAAGTCAGAGATATACAGTGTGTCGCATGACTGTGTATTTGGACACCGCAAATTGGACTGGTTAATTGTAAAGAAATTACAGGCGAGTATTGCGAGAAATAGCTGGCTTATGAGGAAAATATTAATGGCTAGCATAGGCAAATGGCACTGACTCCTTTTGGAAGGGCAGGATGAGGGCAGACGAAAAAAAAAATTGCCGAGAATTTACTTAAAAGATAAAAAAAAATCGAAATAAGAATCTAGTTAGTAGAACACTCAACTGTGTTTTACTAACTAGATCAGGAGCAGGTGTCTGACACCCACTGTCAGCATTGCAGAAGAATACAAACAAAATTCATGTCATGCTTTCTGCGGATTTATTGTCGTGTATCGTGGGGTTCTTATTCTGTAAATAAACGCAAAAAAAATCGCATAGAAATAGTCAGAAGGAAGAAACTGGTTGTCATAATACCGAGTAAATAACTTACAAATAGACAGAAGCAGCAAGAAATTGGTTGTTTTAATACAGAGTAAAAAACAGAAATAGAAGCAAGAAATTGATTGCTTTAATACAGAGTAATGGATTGAAATAATTCATGCGGTCAGAGCAAGGGTAGGTGACCTTTTTCCAGCATCAGTGGCTATCAATATTTGAACGCCCACCATACAAGTTACATGCGGCAGTACACTACGATACTCGAATGTGTTGCATCAAATACAAAATTCACGTGGCTATACTTAACATTTCACTAGACTGCAAAGAAATTTTCACTGATTAAGTTATTCTTCCTCTGAATTGGCATCTTCATTTGGTCCCATTGCGCCCGAATCTGCACACTCTCTGCCCCCAGGTCCTTTGCCCCGGGTCCTTGCCCCGGGTCAGTACAGCAATGCTGACACTCTACTTGGAATGACTTATATTCACCGTCAGTCTTTGAAAATTAAAAAGTTTATTTCCTTGTCAAGTTTACAATGTGTGGTTTACATGTTATAAAATATTAATTACAAAGAAGGCCACTAACATCTCTAGGCATTTTGGGTATTCTTTACAGTCTTGGTGAGGTTCTAAAATCGGTGAAACTGAACACTATTAAGGGAACCTCACTGAACACTGCTGTTCGCAGTGCCGTGTTAGACACAGATGATGGTTATCTGTGTCTAACACGGCAATCGTGGCATTACGATTTCCTGAGTCATTCCCATACACTCCATCACACTGAACTACGGTGGCTTTCCCGATGCAGAATCTTAACAAGAGTTTATGAGATATGGGCCGAAATTCGCTTTTTATAGAAAAAAAAAACCGATTTCAGAAATCTTTATAATAACAAATAGATAACGAGGCTGTCCTATTTAACATGTCTAAATTATTTAAATGATAATGTTTACCGAAAGCTGCTCGGTGGAACTCAATCATCATATTACGTTTTACAAAGCCTTCATCTTAAGTTGTCTGGTGCGCCTGGAAGACTGTAAACAAAGATGGATGGCGCGGTCAAGTTACGTAAATAAAGCAAACATTAACACTCAAACTGCTACTTCTTTCCATCACTATTTGCAACACATTGTAGAAAACAGTTTTACTGAAGAGAGAGTAAACAGAATAGAAGGTGCTATTCAGTTACATTTCCCTGTTCTATTTGTCGATTTTGGTCATTGTTTGCCATGTGAAAAGTTTTAACTTTTAAAGGGAAAGCCCAGGGTAAATGATCCTTTTTCTCTTGAGATATCTTAAACTATCATCGAGTTGAACTAAACACCTGAGTAAGAAAATGAGTTGCTCCATTCCAAGTAATTATGCAATCAAAACCAGCTACACATCAATTTTGTCATCAATGTGGATCAGTGTTTAAAAACAAAATCTACTCTTAGGTGTTTCGTTGCTTCCTCTAACCTCACACAAGTCACGTGTGTGAAGTTAGAGTTTGCACTCTAGCAAGGCTAGAAACCAGCGAGACTAACAAAGTCAAGAGTGCAAGGGGATATACGTGTAAGTAAATAAGTAAGTTTATTCAGGTATACACAAATACAGTTACATAGATTATCATACATAACAGCATATGTGTAGAAAACCTAGGATAACCCAAAAAAGTCAGAGTGACTTATTTCCATGTGAACTACAGTAGACTAAAATAATTAGCAGGCACAGTCAGTGTCAAACCGATTTATCGGTTTTGTTGTATTTTTAATCGATAGAATGACTGCTTAAATTATTACAGTATGTCTTGATAAATGAATCAAATCTTTAAATTAGCTTGCCTGTTATGTTGTTTTAGATTTAAGTGCAGACATTTTTTTTCGATTAGACACTGCAATTTTGCCTTGAGTGTCTGTGATATTACAGTGGGTCAAGGAAATATTTTGAGGAACTTTGTTTTAGATGTCTAAACCAGTGGTTCACGGGCCCTAACTTGGGTGCTGCGAATGTCCTCTGATGAGTTGCGTATTACCTCCAGCCTCCAGCGTAACTCTCGTACCACTGTAAAGTTTTATCACTAAAATGAAAAATGTGAAGGATCACCAAGAGTGAAAAAATAAAATAAAACCACCTGTTTTGAAATATTTCACTGAGTGTCGAACCTACAAAGACACGGCATTGTCGTTAGCAGCTTGATAATTCTTATAACACCCTTTTTTTAAGAAAGTTTTTCACCTTGAAAATATATTCTCTAACAGTGCTTTTGGTCAGAGTAACAACCTACGGGGCCAGTTATTTCGATTAACGAAGATTTACGAGGGTGTTAAGACACACACAAGAGCTCACCCTAAACGGGTAATTCACGGAGGGCCTTGACGTTCTCCTTGATTTAAAAGAATGAAGCCTCACATGACTTAACCAGGGATGGCATATTAAAATATATTCATAACCAAATCTGCCAACACAGGAAGTCTTCAATGACCAGGTTCATTTTGAGGAGTGAGGCGTCTTGACCTCTGGGCAAGGTTACCCTCCCGTATCGATAGAATCAATATATCGCGTTGTTAAACCCAGACTGACAACTATTCCTATTACTTTTCATTACTGAAATTCGTTAGGCGCACTACTTGATAACAGATGTTCCTTAACGGCGCAAACGTAAATATTAACTAGTGTAAAACATGAACTTACCTTACCGGAAGTGTTGACTCTCCGACGATGAATTTTCACTTACCTGCAAGGTAAACAACAGCAATATTAATATTACCTTATACTACACATACTATACAACAACTATCCCATATTATACCCTTCAACCTGCACCTTCAGGAAGTATCCGAAGTTATTCCCTTCAACCTGCACCTTCAGGAAGTATCCGAAGTTATTCCCTTCAACCTGCACCTTCAGGAAGTATCACTAGTTATACCCTTCAACCTGCACCTTCAGGAAGTATGACCAGTTATACCCTTCAACCTGCACCTTCAGGAAGTATCCGAAGTTATTCCCTTCAACCTGCACCTTCAGGAAGTATCACTAGTTATACCCTTCAACCTGCACCTTCAGGAAGTATGACCAGTTATACCCTTCAATCTGCACCTTCAGGAAGTATCACCAGTTATACCCTTCAACCTGCACCTTCAGGAAGTATCACCAGTCATACCCTTCAACCTGCACCTTCAGGAAGTATCACCAGTTATACCCTTCAACCTGCACCTTCAGGAAGTATCCCCAGTTATACCCTTCAACCTGCACCTTCAGGAAGTATCCCCAGTTATACCCTTCAACCTGCACCTTCAGGAAGTATCCCCAGTTATACCCTTCAACCTGCACCTTCAGGAAGTATCCCCAGTTATACCCTTCAACCTGCACCTTCAGGAGTATCCCCAGTTATACCCTTCAACCTGCACCTTCAGGAAGTATCCCCAGTTATACCCTTCAACCTGCACCTTCAGGAAGTATCCCCAGTTATACCCTTCAACCTGCACCTTCAGGAAGTATCCCCAGTTATACCCTTCAACCTGCACCTTCAGGAAGTATCCCCAGTTATACCCTTCAACCTGCACCTTCAGGAAGTATCCCCAGTTATACCCTTCAACCTGCACCTTCAGGAAGTATCCCCAGTTATACCCTTCAACCTGCACCTTCAGGAAGTATCCCAGTTATACCCTTCAACCTGCACCTTCAGGAAGTATCCCCAGTTATACCCTTCAACCTGCACCTTCAGGAAGTATCCCCAGTTATACCCTTCAACCTGCACCTTCAGGAAGTATCCCCAGTTATACCCTTCACCTGACTTCATATCAAGTCTTCTAACTTCAAAGCATAAAGACTACTGACACAGAGAGTCATCTTCAGTACAGAGCCAAGACTCTTAGCTTAAGCAAACTCACCTTCCCATGCTGGTTGATGATGCATGGTAACAAGCTTAGCTAGGTGGTGCTGGGGCTCCCAGGGAATGCTGGGGCCCATAGGGAATGTTGGGGCCCCTAGGGGGTTTTGGTACTGCCAGGAGGTACTGGGGGTCACATGGTGGTGCTCGGCCCTTCACGTGGCGCTCGAGCCCTCAGGTGAGAATGGAGCCCCCAGGTGGTACAGGGCTCCCCAGGTGGTGTTGGGGCCCCCCAGGTGATGCTGAAACTCAACTCAGCACGCTATAAAACTCTGAAACACTAATACCCACTAACAACTATTTGTTCCAGATGATAACACTTGCTGTCACCACCTCGATGTTAACACTTAACATAAGAGCTTATAACACTGATTGTTCTTACACTCCACTCGGTGTATGTACACTGATATACACTCCACTCGGTGTATGTACACTGATATACACTCCACTCGGTGTATGTACACTGATATACACGCCACTCGGTGTATGTACACTGATATACACGCCACTCGGTGTATGTACACTGATATACACGCCACTCGGTGTATGTACACTGATATACACGCCACTCGGTGTATGTACACTGATATACACGCCACTCGGTGTATGTACACTGATATACACGCCACTCGGTGTATGTACACTGATATACACGCCACTCGGTGTATGTACACTGATATACACGCCACTCGGTGTATGTACACTGATATACACGCCACTCGGTGTATGTACACTGATATACACGCCACTCGGTGTATGTACACTGATATACACGCCACTCGGTGTATGTACACTGATATACACGCCACTCGGTGTATGTACACTGATATACACGCCACTCGGTGTATGTACACGATATACACGCCACTGGTGAGTACCGATATACACGCCACTCGGTGTATGTACACTGATATACACGCCACTCGGTGTATGTACACTGATATACACGCCACTCGGTGTATGTACACTGATATACACGCCACTCGGTGTATGTACACTGATATACACGCCACTCGGTGTATGTACACTGATATACGCCACCGGTGCACTGATATACACGCCACTCGGTGTATGTACACTGATATACACGCCACTCGGTGTATGTACACTGATATACACGCCACTCGGTGTATGTACACTGATATACACGCCACTCGGTGTATGTACACTGATATACACGCCACTCGGTGTATGTACACTGATATACACGCCACTCGGTGTATGTACACTGATATACACGCCACTCGGTGTATGTACACTGATATACACGCCACTCGGTGTATGTACACTGATATACACGCCACTCGGTGTATGTATACTGATATACACGCCACTCGGTATATATACACTGATACTCTACACTCGGTGTATGTAACGTAGATTCTTAATGTAGAGCAGAGCAGCGTGATGACCCTCGCTGGGTCACTTGCTCACCCCCGGGTCACTTGCTCACCCCCGGGTACTGATGATTATTCGGGACTAACACGCTGTATTTCGCAGCTCCGAAGCTGCTCATGAACTGTCTCAACAATTTGAGTTCACCCTCTCTCTCTCTCTCTCTCTCTCTCTCTCTCTAGACACTTGTGACCGAAACTATTAGTCATTATCACGCTAGGTATTATTTATCATAAACCGGACCTATACACCGAGATGTGTATTTCTCTCAGCGTATAAATGCTGAGAGTTTGTTTTCATCCCTATTTACGATATGACAGTATTTTTGTGTGGTGGTGAGTAGGTTACGCGCAGCTTAATGACCCTAATCGACAGGCTTATTAAACCCCCATTAACTAACCAACCAACCTTAACTTTCAAGTGTCATGCAACATGGCTGCAGGACAAGAAGACTTCCAAATATTTTTTTTTTATTGGAGATTAAGATTGCTTCACCTGTGAATAATTCAATATTTTCCACTCCAGAGTAAAGTAGGTTGCTCCTAATTATACGTTGAGAAAATATGCGCGATACGTTGGTATGTGTGTGTATGGTGCTAGTTAAACGAGAACACATTTACGTCAGATGTTCAATGCGTGCACCAGGCTCATTTTACACTTCATTAATTTTTTGTTAAACGAGAACACTTACAGCAGAAGTTCGATATGTGTACCATTTTAAACTTCATTAATTGTTGTTAAACGAGAGCATTTACAGCGGAGGTTCAATGTATGTACCAGGCTCATTACTATTAATAATTACTATTAAACGAGAACACTTACAGTAGAGGTTCAGTGTGTACAGCAGGCTGATTTTACACTTCATTAATTTCTATTAAACGAGCAGAGGTTCAATGTATTTACCAGGCTCAATTCACACTTCATTATACCTTTGATATACCTTTGAAGAGTTTCGAGAGTTTATCTACTCTCTGAGCCCGGCCATGGGCCAGGCTCGTCTGGTGCTTGCCTGGTCAACCAGGCTGTTGCTGCAGGAGGACCGCTGCCCCACATATCCATCACAGCCTGGTTGATTTGGCACCCGATGAAGATATTTGTCCAGTTTCCTCTTGAAGGCTTCTACACTGGTTCCAGCCGTGTTTCTGATATCTTCTGGTAAGATGTTGAATAGTCTGGGACCCCGGATGTTGATACAGTGCTCCCGTATTGTCCCCACCGCACCCCTGCTCCTCACTGGGTTTATTTTACACTTTCTCCCATATCTCTCACTCCAGTATGTTGTTATGGCAGTGTGCAGATTTGGGACCAGGCCCTCAAGTACTTTCCAAGTATATATTATCATGTATCTCTCTCTCCTCCGCTCCAATGAGTACATGTTCAAGACTTGAAGGCGTTCCCAATAATTTAGATGTTTCAATGGCTCAATGTGAGCTGTAAACGATCTCTGAATTTGTTCCAGCTCTGATATTTCTCCTGCCCTGAACGGGGCCGTCAGCACAGAGCAGTATTCTAAGTGGGGGAGCACTAGCGATTTGAAGAATGTCACCATCGGCATTATTTCCCTTGTTTTGAAAGTTTTCAATACCCACCCCGTCATCTTCCTGGCTGTTGTGATCTTTGTCTTGTTATGGGCTTTAAAAGACAGATCAGCAGACATAATTATTCCAAAGTCCTTTACGTGTTCATTTCGTTCTATGTGGTGACCCTCTTGCGTTTTGTATATAGTATTCCTTTTGAGTTCTTCATTTTTTCCATACCTAAGCAGCTGAAACTTATCACCATTGAACGTCATGTTGTTCTCCACTGCCCACTGGAAGACCCTGCTTATGTCCTCCTGTAATTTTTCAGTGTCCTCTACCGTAGTGACTTTCATGCTTATTTTAGTGTCATCTGCAAATGATGATACAAAAGTGTGCTGGGTGTTTTTATCTATGTCTGCTATGAGGATGAGAAACAGCAGAGGTGCCAGGACAGTGCCTTGGGGCACTGAGCTTTTGACCTCGCTGATGCTGGATCTTGCCCTGTTCACTACTACTTTTTGTGTTCTGTGTGTTAGGAACTCAAAAATCCATCTGCCTACGTTTCCCATAATGCCTATGGCCCTCATTTTGTGCGCTATCACTCCATGATCGCATTTGTCAAACGCCTTTGCAAAATCTGTGTAAATCACATCTGCGTTTTGGTCGTCCTCCAATGCCTCCGTAATTCTGTCATAATGGTTCAGCAGCTGTGACAGGCATGATCGTCCCGCTCTAAAGCCATGCTGGTTCGTGTTATGTTGGTTGTGCTGGTCCATGAACTTTGTAATCTGCCGTCTCATCACTCAAAGATTTTTATGATGTGAGAAGTGAGGGCTACTGGTCTGTAATTTTTAGCTAGTGCTCTACTACCTCCCTTATGCAAAGGAGCTATGTCTGCACTCTTTAAGGCCTCCGGTATTTCACCTAGATCTAAGCTCTTTCTCCAAAGAATACTAAGGGCTCTTGCTAATGGTACTTTGCACTGCTTTATAAATAAAGCATTCCATGAATCTGGTCCAGGTGCTGAGTGAGTGGGCATGTTGTCCATTTCTTTTTCGAAATCTATGGGATTTGTACTAAAGTCGGTTAGGTGATATGCGCGGCCTTCTGCTGGAGTGAAAAATATTTCTGCATTTTCTACCTTGCTGTCATTTAGTGGGTTGCTGAACACTGACTCATACTGTTCTTTTAGGATTTCACTCATTTCCTGTTCATCGTCAGTATACGAATCTCCTCTCAATAATGGTCCAATTCTACAGGTAGTTCTTAGCTTGGATTTTGCATAGGAATAGAAATATTTTGGGTTTCTTGCAATATCCTGTATGGCTCTTTGTTCCCTTTGTACTTCTTCTGTCAGGTATGACATCTTAAGTTTTTGCTCTAATTCAGTGATCTCTCGGTTAAGGCTATCTCTCCTCTGTTGCAACATATTTGTGTTTTTCAACAATTCAGTAACCCATTTTCTTCTCCTGTACCATCTCCTACGCTCTCTCTATATATCTGATCTTCTTCTGGGTTTCCTCAATGGTACGTGCTTCATACATACCTTGTATGCTTCTGTATTCAGCTTCTCTAGGCACTGGTGGGGATTTAGGGTGCTCATGTCTGATTCCCATGATATGTCTGAGAGTTCTTGGTTTATTCTTTCCCAGTCAATTCTGTGGTTATTAAAATTAAACTTACTGAACATTTCTTCTCTAACATTAGTGCCGCAGTTCCCTAACCCTGAGTTAATACTCGTTTGAACTTCTATGATGTTATGATCAGAGTATATTGTTTTTGTAACTGTTATGTCTCTGATTAATTCCTCGTTGTTTGTGAATATCAAATCCAGGGTATTTTCATTTCTAGTGGGATCAATTATCTGTTGGTTTAATGAGTACTTTTCACAAAGCCTCATTAGTTCCCTGGTATGTGCCTGTTGAGCCAGGGTGCTTCCAGGAGATATTTCTGGTATAACATTATGTTGCCTCATCTTCCATTTTACATGAGGGAGATTAAAATCTCCAAGGATTAAAATGTTTGGGGTGGGATTTTCTAGCCTATCCAGATAGCTATCTATCTTCCTTAACTGCTCTGTGAATTCCTCCGCAGTTGCTGATGGTGGTTTGTATACTAGGATAATTACTAGATTCTTATTTTCCACTTTAATGCCGAAGATTTCTACTATATCATTCGTAGCGTTCAACACTTCTGTGCAACAGAGAGTATCTTTTACATAGAGTCCTACACTCCCCTGTGACCTATTAATTCTATCACATCTATACATGTTATAGTTTTCTATCTTAATCTCTCCGTCCAAAACATCCCTTGTATGTGTTTCTGTAAATGCTCCAAACATGGCATTCGCTTCTGATAGGAATCCACTAACATAACTAACTTTGTCATTTTTATTTGATTTTCGACCCTGAATATTTGCAAATATGAAGCAGGAGTTACCATTTGGGATGTTTGGTCTTTCTTTGCGTTTCGTTAGTACCACTGGTGATGTCCTACCTGGTATGGCCCCTGGTGCCCATACCCCTGGTTTCTCCAGTACTGACTTTGTTTGTTCATACGGCCCTGATGAGCTGGTGCCGGTCTTGGCGTGTCCCGCTGTTTTGCCCATCTGTTCCCTCTGTACCATTTCCCCCTTTTGTCTCTTTCTTTGATCTGGTTGTTTCTCCTTATATCTAAAAAAGATTGCTGTTCATTTTCCCTTTCCCTGCTTTCTCTGTATCGTACTGTTCCCTTTATATGGTGGTCAGGGCAGCTCAGGTCATAACATTCTCTGGACTGTGTTGAAGCTTGACACATCACTGGATGGAAGTATCTGCACTCTTTGTTGAAACGACACTTTCCTTTCCTTAACATGTTGGCACATTTTCTGGTGTGTTTATTCCAGCAAGCTCTGCCATATAGGCACATACCTTTTGCATAGAATCTGCATATGTTTTGACTGCCTATATTTACTGATTTTGTGTCTTCCCAAAGATCTGCCGAATTATCTGCGTTTTCTTCCTCTCTTTCCACTCCTTGGTTTTCCTCGTTATCTGCGCTTTCCTCCTTTGATGACATGGGGTCAACATTTTCCCTGGAAGAGGACTCCACTACTATATCTGTACTAGAGGCTATGGCTGTGGTGGCGTCTTTAACCAAATCTCATTAACTACTATAAAAAAAACAGATATTCACAGTTCAGTTTAAGCAAATCAATTTTAGAAGTCACTCGTGACGAAACGATTCATCTAATAAATGTCCTGATCTGAACATAAGTGTCTTTGTGTTAAGATTGGCTTGTTAGGGCAGACACCAGCTAAAAGGTTTTATTACCTTTGCTTTTTGTTTTTTCTAAAACTGAAATATAATTTTAAGTATTAAATGAAATAGACAAAAGCTGTTTATGGAAGAAAACAGTTCTAACATAAATAACTCAAAGATCGTGTTTTAAATACTATTTGTTCCTTTATTTTTTGTGTAATAAGTTTAGCTGCATAAAAGATGTGTTTATGTTGCAGAGTGATGGCGTGGCAGAGCGTGATGGTGGTGGCGTGGGTGATGGTGACAGTGGTGTACGGGGCAGAGGCCCGTGACCCCTTGGTGGTGCAGACGCTGAAGGGAGCCGTGCGAGGTACTACGCTTACCACAGCTAAGGGCCGCCAGGTCGACGCTTGGTATAACATTCCCTTCGCCCAGCCACCCATCGGAGATCTCCGCTTCCGTCACCCACGACCCATCGACCGCTGGCATGGCGTTAAGGATACAACCATGCTACCGAAATCATGCGTCCAGCTTCCAGACACTTTCTTCGGTGAATTCAATGGCTCAACCATGTGGAATCCCAACACCGAGATGAGCGAGGATTGTCTCTACATCAACGTGGTAGTTCCGAAACCGCGTCCACGGAATGCTGCAGTCATGGTGTGGATATATGGGGGTGGCTTCTACTCAGGCACTTCCACGCTCGATGTTTATGACTACAAAATGTTTGCGGCAGAGCAGCAGGTGATCATGGTGGCACCGCAGTACCGCGTCGCCTCACTTGGTTTCCTCTACATGATGAACTCTGATGTACCTGGCAATGCTGGCCTCTTCGATCAACTCATGGCGCTGCAGTGGATTCATGATAACATCCGCTTCTTCGGTGGCAATCCTGATAACATTACTCTGTTTGGCGAGTCTGCTGGTGCTGTAAGTGTGAGTATGCATCTACTGTCTCCACTCTCCCGCAACCTATACAGTCAGGCTATTATGCAGTCAGGGTCAGCAACTGCACCCTGGGCCATCATCACAAAGGAAGAAAGTGTGCTGCGAGGGCTACGTCTTGCCGAGGCTGTGGGATGCCCACATGACCCTAATAACCTGACCGCTGTTGTTAACTGTCTCCGCGAGACTGATGCCAAGACTCTAGTCCATAATGAACCATCTTCTCATATATGTGAGTTCCCATTCGTGCCCATCATCGACGGCGCTTTTCTTGACGAGCGACCCAGCAAATCCCTTAAAGATAAAAACTTCAAGAAGACCAACATCATGATGGGCAGTAACACTGAAGAAGGTTATTGGTTTATCATATATTTTCTCTCTAACATTTTCCGCCTTGAGGAAGAAATCACCGTGACACGGCCCGAATTTGAAAGCTCAGTAAGAGAACTCCATCCGTATTTCAACGAGGTAGTTCGCCAAGCCATTATGTTTGAGTACACAGACTGGCTTTCTCCAGACGACGGCGTCATGTACCGCAATGCTATTGACAAGATGGTGGGAGACTACCACTTTACCTGCAACGTCAACGAGTTCGCTTACCATTACGCCTTGGCCGGGAACAATGTCTACATGTACTACTACACGCATCGCTCCTCACAGCACGTCTGGCCCAAGTGGATGGGCGTCCTTCACGGCGACGAGATCAGCTTCCTCTTTGGCCAGCCTCTAAACCCTGAAAAATCCTATACGGTGGAGGAACAGGAACTCTCCAGACGAATGATGACTTACTGGGCCAACTTCGCTAAGACTGGGTAGGTGAACGTGCAAGGGCATGTGTGTGTTCGCTTCCGCATGTGTGTTGTATGTATGTGAGTGTATGTTTGCTTAGTTATCGCGATTTTTAGCACAAATTATAAATTAATATGAGAAAAGGCCACATGTTAGTGAAGTCATATAAATCATTCGTAACTAATTCGAGAGCTCTTTGGAGTCACGTATGTCTGGCTCGTCGATATGACTCGCTCTATTACTTGAAAACTGACTGAAAGATATGGATGAAACTGTATGATGGGGATTCGAGGAATATGTAGTAGTAGGTTTCATATCCAAGCGAGCGGAGCTCTGTATCGTCTCTACACACAAACACAGGAGTATTGTCTTTTCACACACAATCACAGGAATACAGTCTTCAAAACACAAACAAAATAGTATTGTCTTAACACACACAAACATAGCAGTATTGTCTTAACACACACAAACATAGCAGTATTGTTTTAACACACACAAGCACAGTAGTATTGTTTTAACACACACAAACACAGTATTATTGTTTTAAAACACACAAACACAGTAGTATTGTCTTAACACACATAACCAGTAGTATTGTCTTAACACACATAACCAGTAGTATTGTCTTAACACACACAAACACAGTAGTATTCTCTTAACACACATAATCAGTAGTATTGTCTTAACACACATAACCAGTAGTATTGTCTTAACACACACACACACACACAAACACAGTAGTATTGTTTTAACACACACAAACACAGTAGTATTGTCTTAACACACATAACCAGTAGTATTGTCTTAACACACAAACACAGTAGTATTGTCTTAACACACATAACCAGTAGTATTGTCTTAACACACACAAACACAGTAGTATTTTCTTAACACACATAACCAGTAGTATTGTCTTAACACACATAACCAGTAGTATTGTCTTAACACACACACACAAACACAGTAGTATTGTTTTAACACACACAAACACAGTAGTATTGTTTTAACACACACAAACATAGACACAGCTGATTTTTTCTTTACACACACAAACACTGTAGCATTGTTCACACACATACACACACACATTCAAGGTTGTTTTTCCTTGATACACACAATCCCAGGAGCGCAGTTAAGAATCCTAAGATGATAAATGGAAGCTGAAGACAAACTCTGGATGTATAACTGTAGGTACATACTTGCCCAGTTGAATAACAGAAGGTGCATATTACCCCAGATGAACATCAATATAGTTATACATCCCCAGGTGAATAACGGTAGGATATACATCCCCAGGTGAATAACGGTAAGCCTATACATCCCCAGGTGAATAATGGTAGGTCCATACATCCCCTGGTGAATACCAGTAAGTCTATACATCACTAGGTGAATAATGGTAGGTATATGCATCCCAGGTGAACAACGGTAGGTCTATACATTCCCTGGTGAATAACGGTAGATATATACATCACTAGGTGAATAACGGTAGGTCTATACATCCCCTGGTGAATAACGGTAGGTATATCCATCACCAAGTCAATAACAATAGGTATATACATCCCCAGGTAAATAACGGTAGGTCTATACGTCATTAGGTGAATAACGGTAGATATATACATCACTATGAAAGGGGGTAAGGCAGCTGGGATTGACGGGATAAAGATAGAAATGTTAAAAGCAGGTGGATATATAGTTTTGGAGTGGTTGGTGCTATTATTTAATACATGTATGGAAGAGGGTAAGGTACCTAGGGACTGGCAGAGAGCGTGTATTGTTCCTTTGTATAAAGGCAAAGGGGACAAAAGCGAGTGCAAAAATTATAGGGGAATAAGTCTGTTGAGTGTACCTGGTAAAGTGTATGGTAGAGTTATTATTGAAAGAATTAAGAGTAAGACAGAAAGCAGGATAGCAGATGAACAAGTGGGCTTTATGAAAGGTGTGTAAACCAAGTGTTTACAGTGAAACATATAGGTGAACAGTATTTGGATAAGGGTAAAGAGGTTTTTGCTGCATTTATGGATTTGGAAAAAGCGTATGATAGGGTGGATAGGGGGCAATGTGGCAGATGATGCAGGTGTATGGAATAGAAGGTAGGTTACTGAAAGCAGTGAAGAGCTTTTGTGAGGATAGTGAAGCTCAGGTTAGAGTGTGTAGGAGAGAGGGAGATTATTCCCCAGTAAAAGTAGGCCTTAGACAAGGATGTGTGATGTCACAGTGGTTGTTCAATATATTTATAGATAGGGTTGTAAGAGAAGTGAACGCGAGAGTCTTGGCAAGAGGTGTGGGGTTAAAAGACAAAGAATCAAATACAAAGTGGGAGTTGTCACAGTTGCTTTTTGCTGATGACACTGTGCTTTTGGGAGATTATGAAGAGAAGTTGCAGAGGTTGGTGGGTGAGATTGGTAGGTATGTAAAAGAAGAAAATTGAAAGTGAACATAGGAAAGAGTAAGGTGATGAGGATAACAAAAAAATTAGGTGACGAAAGATTGAATATCAGATTGGAGGGAGAGAGTATGGAGGAGGTGAATGTATTCAGATATTTGGGAGTGGACATGTCAGCAGATGGGTCTGTGAAGGATGAGGTGAATCATAGAACTGATGAGGGGAAAAGGGTGAGTGGAGCACTTCGGAGTTTGTGGAGACAAAGAACTTTGTCCATGAAAGTAAAGAGGAAAATGTATGAGAGTATAGTTATACCAACACTCTTATATGGGTGTGAAGCATGGGTGATGAATGTTGCAACAAGGAGAAGGCTGGAGGCAGTGGAGATGTCATGTCTGAGGTCAATGTGTGGTGTGAATATAATGCAGAGAATTCGGAGTTTGGAAATTAGGAGGAGGTGCGGGATTACCAAAACAATTATCCAGAGGGCTGAGGAAGGGTTGTTGAGGTTGTTTGGACATGTAGAGAGAATGGAACGAAACAGAATGACTTCGAGAGTGTATAAATCTGTAGTGGAGGGAAGGCGGGGTAGGGGTCGGCCTAGGAAAGGTTGGAGGGAGGGGGTAAAGGAGGTTTTGTGTGCGAGGGGCTTGGATTTCCAGCAAGCATGTGTGAGCGTATTTGATAGGAGTGAATGGAGACAAATGTTTTTTAATACTTGACGTGCTGTTGGAGTGTGAGCAAAGTAACATTTATGAAGGGATTCAGGGAAACCGGCAGGCCGGACTTGAGTCCTGGAGATGGGAAGTACAGTGTCTGCACTCTGAAGGAGGGGTGTTAATGTTGCAGTTTTATAACTGTAGTGTAAAGCACCCCTCTGGCAAGACAGTGATGGAGTGAATGATGAAAGTTTTTCTTTTTTGGGTCACCCTGCCTTGGTGGGAATCTACCGATGTGTTAATAAAAAAATAAAAAAATATACATCAGGTGAATAACGGTAGGTAAATACATCACTAAGTGAATAACGGCAGGTATATACATTAGTTGGTGAATAACGGTAGGTATATATATCACTTGGATAATAACGGTATGTATATACATCACTAGGTGAATAACGGTAGGTATATACATCACTAGGTGAATAACGGTAGGTATATACATCACTAGGTGAATAACGGTAGGTATATATATTAGTTGGTGAATAACGGTAGGTATATACATCACTTGGATAATAACGGTAGGTATATACATCACTAGGTGAATAACAGTAGATATATACATCACTTGGTGAATAACGGTAGGTACATACATCTCCGATTTTCAATTTTGTCAGTTGTTGCAAATGATTATTACTGTTGTTGCAAATTATTATTACTGTTGTTGCACATTATCATTACTGTTGTTGCAAATGATCATTACTGCTGTTGCAAATGATCATTACTATTGTTGCAAATGATTATTACTGTTGTTACAAATGATCATTACTGTTGTTACAAATTATCATTACTGTTGTTACAAATGATCATTACTGTTGTTGCAAATAATATATGAGTGAAAAATGTGTGCAAGTTTTTCTACTTTGTGAGACTGTATGTACGTTTCACCCTCCTTGTGTGACTCTATGGATGTTTCTCTCTCCCTATGTGACTGTGTATGTACGTCTCTCTCTCTCCCTATGTTACTGTGTATGTACGTCTCTCGCTCCCCCTGTGTGACTGTATGTACGTCTCTCTCCCCCTGTGTGACTTTGTATGTATGTCTCTCTCTCCCTGTGTGACTTTGTATGTAGTCTCTCTCCCCTGTGTGACTTTGTAGTATGTCTCTCTCCCTGTGTGACTTTGTATGTACGTCTCTCTCTCTCCCTGTGTGACTTTGTATGTAGTCTCTCTCCCCTGTGTGACTTTGTATGTACTGTCTCTCTCCCTGTGTGACTGTATGTAGCTCTCTCCCTGTGTGACTTGTATGTAGTCTTCTCTCTTGTGTGACTTGTATGTATGTCTATCTCTCCCTGTGTGACTTTGTATGTATGTCTCTCTCTCCCTGTGTGACTTTGTATGTATGTCTTCTCTCCTGTGTGACTTTGTATGTAGTCTCTCTCCCTGTGTGACTTTGTATGTAGTCTTCTCTCCCTGTGTGACTTTGTATGTATGTCTCTCTCTCCTGTGTGACTTTGTATGTATGTCTCTCTCCCCCTGTGTGACTTTGTATGTATGTCTCTCTCTCCCTGTGTGACTTTGTATGTATGTCTCTCTCTCCCTGTGTGACTTTGTATGTATGTCTCTCTCTCCCTGTGTGACTTTGTATGTATGTCTCTCTCTCCCTGTGTGACTTTGTATGTATGTCTCTCTCTCCTGTGTGACTTTGTATGTATGTCTCTCTCCTGTGTGACTTTGTATGTATGTCTCTCTCCCTGTGTGACTTTGTATGTAGTCTCTCTCTCTTCCCCTGTGTGACTTTGTATGTACGTCTCTCCTCCTGTGTGACTTTGTATGTATGTTCTCTCCTGTGTGACTTTGTATGTCTCTCTCCCTGTGTGACTTTGTATGTACGTCTCTCTCTCCTGTGACTTGTATTTGCTTCTCCCCTGTGTGACTTTGTATGTCGTCTCTCCCTGTGTGACTTTGTATGTAGTTCTCTCTCTCCCCCTGTGTGACTTTGTATGTATGTCTCTCTCTCCCTGTGTGACTTTGTATGTATGTCTCTCTCTCCCTGTGTGACTTTGTATGTATGTCTCTCTCTCCCTGTGTGACTTTGTATGTACGTCTCTTTCTCTCTCTCTCTCCCTGTGTGACTTTGTATGTACGTCTCTCTCTCCCTGTGTGACTTTGTATGTATGTCTCTCTCCCCTGTGTGACTTTGTATGTATGTCTCTCTCTCCCTGTGTGACTTTGTATGTACGTCTCTCTCTCTCTCTCTCCCCCTGTGTGACTTTGTATGTATGTCTCTCTCTCCCTGTGTGACTTTGTATGTACGTCTCTCTCTCTCTCTCTCTCTCCCTGTGTGACTTTGTATGTATGTCTCTCTCCCTGTGTGACTGCATGTACGTCTCTCTCTCCCTGTGTGACTTTGTATGTACGTCTCTCTCTCTCCCTGTGTGACTTTGTATGTACGTCTCTCTCTCCCTGTGTGACTTTGTATGTACGTCTCTCTCCCTGTGTGACTTTGTATGTATGTCTCTCTCCCTGTGTGACTTTGTATGTACGTCTCTCTCTCTCTCTCTCTCTCCCTGTGTGACTTTGTATGTACGTCTCTCTCCCTGTGTGACTTTGTATGTATGTCTCTCTCCCTGTGTGACTTTGTATGTACGTCTCTCTCTCTCCCTGTGTGACTTTGTATGTACGTCTCTCTCCCCGTGTGTGACTTTGTATGTACGTCTCTCTCCCCGTGTGTGACTTTGTATGTACGTCTCTCTCCCCCTGTGTGACTCTGTATGTACGTCTCTCTCCCTGTGTGACTTTGTATGTACGTCTCTCTCCCCTATGTGACTTTGTATGTATGTCTCTCTCCCTGTGTGACTTTGTATGTACGTCTCTCTCTCCCTGTGTGACTTTGTATGTACGTCTCTCTCCCCCTGTGTGACTTTGTATGTACGTCTCTCTCCCCCTGTGTGACTTTGTATGTACGTCTCTCTCCCCCTGTGTGACTTTGTATGTACGTCTCTCTCCCCCTGTGTAACTGTGTATGTACGTCTCTCTCCCCCTGTGTGACTGTGTATGTATGTCTCTCTCCCCCTATGTGACGTGACTTTGTATGTATGTATCTCTCCCTGTGTGACTTTGTATGTACGTCTCTCTCCCCCTATGTGACTTTGTATGTATGTCTCTCTCCCTGTGTAACTTTGTATGTACGTCTCTCTCCCCCTGTGTGACTTTGTATGTATGTCTCTCTCCCCCTGTGTGACTTTGTATGTACGTCTCTCTCCCCCTGTGTGACTTTGTATGTATGTCTCTCTCTCTCCCCCTGTGTGACTGTGTATGTATGTCTCTCTGTCCCCCTATGTGACTGTGTATGTACGTCTCTCTCCCCCTGTGTGACTGTGTATGTACGTCTCTCTCCCCCTGTGTGACTGTGTATGTACGTCTCTCTCCCCCTGTGTGACTGTGTATGTACGTCTCTCTCCCCCTGTGTGACTGTGTATGTACGTCTCTCTCCCCCGCGTAGAGGCACTGCAATGGATCAGAGAATACCTGACAGGAAGGAATCAACGAGTGATGGTATGTGACGAGGTGATGGTATGTGACGAGGTGATGGTATGTGACGAGGTGACAGAGTGGGCTACTGTGACGAGTGGGGTTCCGCAGGTGGGTGGGTCAGTCATACGGCCTGTGGTGTTTCTGGTATGTGTGAATGACATGACGGAAGGGATACATTCAGAGGTGTCCTTTGAAGACGATGTGAAGCTAATGAGAAGAATTCAATCAGATGAGGATCAGGTAGGACTACAAAGGGATCTGGACAGGCTGCAAGCCTGGTCCAGCAAATGGCTCTTGGAATTTAACCCCATCAAGTGCCAAGTCATGAAGACTGGGGAAGATCAAAGAAGACCGCAGACAGAGTAGATGTAAGCAGGCCAAAGACTGCAGACCTCACTCAAGGAAAAAGATCTTGGCGTGAGTATAACACCGAGCACATCTCCTGAGGCGCACATCAACCAAATAACTGCTGCAAAATATGTGCGCCTGGCAAACCTAAGAATAGCATTTCGACACGTTGCTAGGGAATCGTTTAAGATTCTGTACACCGTGTACGTTAGGCCCATATTGGAGTATGCAGAACCAGTATGGAACCTACACCTGGTCAAGCACATCAAGAAATTAGAGAAAGTGCAAAGCTTTGCAACAAGACGAGTCCCGGAGCTAAGAGGTATGTCCTACGAGAATAGGTTAAGGGAAATCAACCTAACGACACTGGATGACAGGAGGGATAGGGGAACATAACAACGACATATAAAATACTGAGAAGAATTGACAAGGTAGATAGAGACAGGATGTTTCAGAGATGGGATGTAACAACAAGGGGTCGCAACTGGAAGTTGAAGATTCAGATAAGTCACAGGGATGTTAGGAAGTATGTTTTCAGTCACAGAGTTGTCAGGAAGTGGAACAATCTGGAGGGTGATGTAGTTGAAGCAAAATCCATGCATTGCTTTAAGAAGAGTTACGATAGGCTCATGGAGCAGGGAGAGAGTGGACCTAGTAGCGAGCAGCGAAGGGGCAGGGTCATAAGATGTGAATCGACCCCTACAACCACAAATAGGTGAGTACACACACTACGCACACGCGCGCGCACACACACTACACAACACACACACAACACACACACACACACACACACGCACGCACATTTTAGCTAAAATATGCATATTAATCACTGGAAAAAAAAGTTAAGGTTTAATATTTGAAATAAAATAATATGATTTGAATTCATTTTTTCCCATAAAATGCAACTGTAGCAGCAGTATCGATTAAAAGTGTGACGTACACTCCTTGTAACATGCTCTTTCACCTACAGGAACCCCAGTGAAGGTAGTGACAGCGTGTGGACACAGACGTACTGGCCAGTGCACACCACAGCGGGTCGTGAGTACCTCACCCTCGCCACCAACACAACCTCAACAGGCAGGGGACCAAGACTCAAAAAATGTGCCTTCTGGAAAAAATTCGCACCTAAACTACTGCAACTTACAGGTGAGAGAGAGAGAGGGCGGGGTGGTGCCAGGTAATAGAAGACGGGGTGGTGCCAGGTTATAGAAGGCGGGGTGGTGCTAGGTGAGAGAGGGTGGGGTAGTGCCAGGTGAAGGAGAGGAGTAGTATCAGGTGCCAGGTGAACGGGTAAGAGTGGTGTCAGGTGTTGAGAAGGATAGTATCAGGTATCTATCATGGAGGTAAACAACTTGCTCCTGAGACAGACGGCAGATACCATGTGTGGCCTGTTGCTTAATCAACTGCGAGTGACGAGTGAAGGTCGAATGTAAGTGAACTTCTCAGAGAGATAGGAGAGTGAGAGAGAGAGAGAGAGAGAGAGAGAGAGAGAGAGAGAGAGAGAGAGAGAGAGAGAGAGAGAGAGAGAGAGAGAGAGAGAGATTGAGAGAGAGAGAGAAATGAATACTGAGTGAAGAAGTGAAGGGAAACCAACGAAGACCAAACTTAATAAAAATAAAATAGGCAGTAATGTGACACATTTCCTTCGGTTTGGTTTCTACAAATATAACAACTTAAAATATGGTAACAATACCATGCAGTTAACTTTTAACAAACCTCTAGAGAAGCAGCGTGCAGGTTACAGTGACCATCATAGTCATAGAAAAATAGTACATACTTTGTGAAGTTAATGTAAAACAATACCATAAGGGTATACTGAAGGACCATTAGTTTGGTCGAGTCAATGGTAATAATTCTAAGTTTTATATAAGCTACGACCTCTTACATTAACGTTAAAAAAAGAGAGAACAAAAACAATTGAAAAAAAAATAGATTTCAGCATCCACACTTCGGTAGACAAAATAAATTAAGACATACAAATTAAACCACAACGAAGATCGGTAAGAATTTCCTTATCTAGTTTTACACAAGTACACTAATATTAAAGGTGTTTTATATGTAGCTGATCTTAAACAGTTGAAAACCTTCATTTCTAACTAGAGACCAAAGCTATCACATTCACTCCTGGGAGTGCGCGACTATTGTAGCAATACAAACAATTTGCTTCCGACCTTCATGCAGCAGCAGAGTGGCAGCTTAGGGAAGTTGCAGAAGCAGCAACAGCAGAGTGCCTGGTTAATGAAGCTGCAGCAGCAACAGCAATGTGCCTAGTTAATGAAGCTGCAGCAACAACAGCAAAGTCCCTAGTTAATGAAGCTGCAGCAGCAGTAGCAGAGTCCCTAGTTAATGAAGCTGCAGCAGCAGTAGCAGAGTGCCTAGTTAATGAAGCTGCAGCAGCAGTAGCAGAGTGCCTAGTTAATGAAGCTGCAGCAGCAGTAGCAGAGTCCCTAGTTAATGAAGCTGCAGCAACAACAGCAAAGTCCCTAGTTATTGAAGCTGCAGCAGCAGTAGCAGAGTGCCTAGTTAATGAAGCTGCAGCAACAACAGCAAGTCCCTAGTTAATAAAGCTGCAGCAGCAGTAGCGGAGTCCTAGTTAATGAAGCTGCAGCAACAACAGCAGAGTCCCTAGTTAATAAAGCTGCAGCAGCAGTAGCAGAGTGCCTAGTTAATGAAGCTGCAGCAGCAACAGCAGAGTGCCTAGTTATTGAAGCAGCAACAGCAGTAGCAGAGTGCCTAGTTAATGAAGCTGCAGCAGCAGTAGCAGAGTGCCTAGTTAATGAAGCTGCAGCAACAACAGCAAAGTCCCTAGTTAATAAAGCTGCAGCAGCAGTAGCAGAGTGCCTAGTTAATGAAGCTGCAGCAACAACAGCAAAGTCCCTAGTTAATAAAGCTGCAGTAGCAGAGTGCCTAGTTAATGAAGCTGCAGCAACAACAGCAGAGTTTCTAGTTAATAAAGCTGCAGCAGCAGTAGCAGAGTGCCTAGTTAATGAAGCTGCAGCAGCAACAGCAGAGTGCCTAGTTATTGAAGCAGCAACAGCAGTAGCAGAGTGCCTAGTTAATGAAGCTGCAGCAACAGTAGCAGAGTGCCTAGTTAATGAAGCTGCAGCAACAACAGCAAAGTCCCTAGTTAATGAAGCTGCAGCAGCAACAGCAGAGTGCCTAGTTATTGAAGCAGCAAATGCTGCAGTAGCAGACGTTACAATGCTGCAGTAGCGTGACTAACAATGCTGCAGTAGCGTGACTAGTCACGCAGCCGTGACTTACTGCTGCAGTAGCGGTGACTAGTTACATGCAGTAGATGACTAGTTCTGCTGCGTAGCAGACTAGTTAACAATCTGCAGCAGTGACTAGTAATGCTGCAGTAGCAGACTGTTAACACCAGTGCATGCTAGTACTGCAGTAGCATGACTAGTTCAATGCTGCAGTAGAGCTATTAACAATGCAGTAGCAGTGACTGTTACATGCTGCAGTAGCGACTATTAATGCTGTACAGTGACTGTTAACAATGCCAGCTGACTAGTTAATGCTGCAGTAGCAGGACTAGCAATGCAGAGCCGAGTGACTAGTTAACAATGCTGCAGACCAGTGACTAGTTAACAATGCTGCAGTAGCCGAGTGACTAGTTAACAATGCTGCAGTGGAGGACTAGTTACAATGCTGCGTAGCAGTGACTATTAACAATGCTGCAGTAGCCAGTGACTAGTTACATGCTGGTAGCGAGTGACTAGTTAACAATGCTGCAGTAGCAGTGACTATTAACAATGCTGCAGTAGCAGTGACTAGTTAACAATGCTGCAGTAGCCAGGACTAGTTACAATGCTGCAGTAGCAGTGACTAGTTAACAATGCTGCAGTGGATGACTAGTTACTGCTGCAGTAGCAAGTGACTAGTTAACAATGCTGCAGTAGCGAGTGACTAGTTAACAATGCAGTAGCAAGTGACTGTTACAATGCTGCAGTAGCAGTGACTGTTACAATGCTGCAGTAGCGAGTGACTATTAACAATGCTGCAGTAGCGAGTGACTAGTTCAATGCTGCAGGACTAGTTAACAATGCTGCAGTAGCGAGTGACTAGTTAACAATGCTGCAGTAGCCGAGTGACTAGTTAACAATGCTGCAGTAGCCGAGTGACTAGTTAACAATGCTGCAGTAGCCAGGTGACTAGTTAACAATGCTGCAGTAGCAGAGTGACTGTTAACAATGCTGCAGTAGCCGAGTGACTAGTTAACAATGCTGCAGTAGCCGAGTGACTAGTTAACAATGCTGCAGTAGCAGTGACTATTAACAATGCTGCAGTAGCAGTGACTAGTTAACAATGCTGCAGTAGCCGAGTGACTAGTTAACAATGCTGCAGTAGCGAGGACTAGTTAACAATGCTGCAGTAGCGAGTGACTAGTTAACAATGCTGCAGTGCGAGTGACTAGTTAACAATGCTGCAGAGCCGAGTGACTAGTTAACAATGCTGCAGTAGCAGAGTGACTAGTTAACAATGTGCAGTAGCAGAGGACTGTTAACAATGCTGCAGTAGCAGAGTGACTAGTTAACAATGCTGCAGTAGCCGAGTGACTAGTTAACAATGCTGCAGTAGCAGTGACTAGTTAACAATGCTGCAGTAGCCGAGTGACTAGTTAACAATGCTGCAGTAGCCGAGTGACTAGTTACAATGCTGCAGTAGCGAGTGACTAGTTAACAATGCGCAGTAGCAGTACTAAAATGCTGCAGTAGCGAGTGACTAGTTAACAATGCTGCAGTAGCCGAGTGACTAGTTAACAATGCTGCAGTAGCGAGTGACTAGTTAACAATGCTGCAGTACAGTGACTAGTTAACAATGCTGCAGTAGCCGAGTGACTAGTTAAAATGCTGCAGTAGCAGAGTGACTAGTTAACAATGCTGCAGTAGCAGAGTGACTAGTTAACAATGCTGCAGTAGCAGTGACTAGTTAACAATGCTGCAGTAGCCGAGTGACTAGTTAACAATGCTGCAGTAGCCGAGTGACTAGTTAACAATGCTGCAGTAGCAGAGTGACTAGTTAACAATGCTGCAGTAGCCGAGTGACTAGTTAACAATGCTGCAGTAGCAGAGTGACTAGTTAACAATGCTGCAGTAGCAGAGTGACTAGTTAACAATGCTGCAGTAGCAGAGTGACTAGTTAACAATGCTGCAGTAGCCGAGTGACTAGTTAACAGTGCTGCAGTAGCAGAGTGACTAGTTAACAATGCTGCAGTAGCAGAGTGACTAGTTAACAATGCTGCAGTAGCCGAGTGACTAGTTAACAATGCTGCAGTAGCAGAGTGACTAGTTAACAATGCTGCAGTAGCCGAGTGACTAGTTAACAATGCTGCAGTAGCCGAGTGACTAGTTAACAATGCTGCAGTAGCAGAGTGACTAGTTAACAGTGCTGCAGTAGCCGAGTGACTAGTTAACAGTGCTGCAGTAGCCGAGTGACTAGTTAACAGTGCTGCAGTAGCAGAGTGACTAGTTAACAGTGCTGCAGTAGCAGAGTGACTAGTTAATAATGTTGCTGTAGCAGAGTGACTAGTTAACAATGCTGCAGTAGCCGAGTGACTAGTTAACAATGCTGCAGTAGCAGAGTGACTAGTTAACAGTGCTGCAGTAGCAGAGTGACTAGTTAATAATGTTGCTGTAGCAGAGTGACTAGTTAACAATGCTGCAGTAGCAGAGTGACTAGTTAACAATGCTGCAGTAGCAGAGTGACTAGTTAACAGTGCTGCAGTAGCAGAGTGACTAGTTAATAATGTTGCTGTAGCAGAGTGACTAGTTAACAGTGCTGCAGTAGCAGAGTGACTAGTTAATAATGTTGTTGTAGCAGAGTGACTAGTTATTTTGCTGTAGTAGCAGAGAAAATAGTTACTAATCCTGCAATAGCAAAGAAACTGATTAATAATGCTGCAGTAGCAGAGAAACTAGTTAATAATGTTGCAGTAGCAGAGAAACTAGTTAATAATGCTGCAGTAGCAAAGTGACTAGTTAATAATGCTGCAGCAGCAGAGAAACTAGTTAATGATGCTGCAATAGCAGAGTGACTAGTTAATAATGCTGCAGTAGCAGAGAAACTAGTTAATGATGCTGCAGTAGCAGAGAAACTAGTTAATAATGCTGCAGCAGCAGCAGAGAAATTAGTTAATAATGCTGCAGTAGCAAAGTGACTAGTTAATAATGCTGCAGCAGCAGAGAAACTAGTTAATGATGCTGCAATAGCAGAGTGACTAGTTAATAATGCTGCAGTAGCAGAGAAACTAGTTAATGATGCTGCAGTAGCAGAGAAACTAGTTAATAATGCTGCAGCAGCAGAGAAACTAGTTAATGATGCTGCAGTAGCAGAGAAACTAGTTAATGATGCTGCAATAACAGAGTAACTAATTAATAATGCTGCAGTAGCAGAGTGGTTAGTTAATAATGCTGCAGCAGCAGAGAAACTAGTTAATAATGCTGCAGCAGCAGATATAATTGTTCGTGTTCTTATTGTCACGTTACACTGAGAAGACATTGTCATGTTACACTGAGAGAAGACACTGTTATGTTACACTGAGAGAAGACACTGTCATGTTACACTGAGAGAAGACAATATTGACGTGACTGGCTTAACTAGTCAGTCTTGGGCTGTTAAGCCATCCATGAGTTATTATTTATCAGTGGTGCTTAGCTCTTGATCCAACGATCTCAACCTGACGGCCGCTCCTTTGGATCGATCTTCATTGTCTCTCATTCTCTCTAGGCGCTGCATGACTCCTACGGATTTAGTGCTCTCCCCCTAGTCTGTGTGGTAATAATATTGTCCCGGCTGACCAGTCAAGTGAGGGTGTTGACTGAGTCAGTTATAATTGTTCAGGTTTGAACGTTGCCTATACCGACTTATTTTACCCTAGTTTTACTCTGATTATAATTAAAGTAGAATTTGTTGATTTAGGAAAGAGTTAAAAAAATTAACATTGAATATTTAATAATAAAATTAGCGAATAAAAATAAGGTTAGGCTGAAAGTTGAAAGATTAACACGAAGTATAACGTTGGAAATGGTAGGTGGCTGTGGAGATGGTGCGTGTTAGGTACAACACGGGGTATTAGGTACAGCACGGGGTGTTAGGTACAGCACCGGGTGTTAGGTACAGCAAGGGGTGTTAGGTACAGCACGTCTACACTCAACATTCTTACTTGACTCTTAAATTTTCATGCACGTCTTCCAGTGTTGTGTTGTTTCTTCGACAAACTTATTTTCCCGTTGGCAGTGTTGTCTCCAGCATGATCACGTGCACAATATTTGTCT